>AYEL01082710.1:0-23569 GCA_000484575.1 Olivierus martensii
ATTTGTGACTTTTGTTAAAAACTTGCAAGTAAAAGATCTTAAAAGATTCTAAGGTCTTAAAATAAAAGTACATTCTGGTATAATGTTCTGAGTGTTTTCATTAAAGTATTTTTTACATGATGTGTAGTCTATAGTTCTTCCTGAATTCCTGATTACTGCAAACTCTTACCCCACCAAAAATGTACTCTTGCCCCATAGGTGGGGTAAAAGTGCATTTTTGATATTAGTTCAAAAAACGTTTATTACTTGAATTTTATTCAAAGTTAAAATAAAATTTCTTGTGAATTTAAAGGAATACAGATTGAGGTTTATTAGGCACAACTATTTAATATTCCAACTTTTTAAATAAAGAAGATAAATTAGATCATAAATTAGGTGCGTGCTTTTGCCCCACTCTACTCTATATATCCAATAAATGAGTCCATATTTAAGGTAATTTAGATGCTATTACAGTTAATGTAGAAGCAATCTGTTGCAATAATTGTGTGTTTTGAATTTTTAATTCCAATTCTTTTTCTCTTATTTCAATTTCCTTTTTCTTCAATTTAATTTTTTCTTCTTGTAACTCTAAATTTATCAGCTGCTTTTATTGTTTCTGTGAAATCTTAACTTTTAATATTTTCAGTTAAAAGGAGAAAAAGAAAAAACTGTGAAGGTTAAAAAAAAAACAAACTATTATACAGGGTGGTCCAAAAGTAGGTGCACAGTAAAAGATAACATTTATTTTGAGATTACATATACATACAATTATATTTACTAACACAATTATTATATTGACAATTAAATTCTATTGTGAACAATAATACAAAAGCCCTTAAATTTTATCAATGCAGGTGCTCAAATTGTTTTCCATCACAATTTACACAGCTTTGAAGTCTGCCTCTTACGCTTCGACAAACATTTTTGCACAAGTCTCTTTGAAATGCATCTCTTATGTAATTTTTCAAATCACCGACACTTCTTGGTTTTCGACTATAAACTTTGACCTTGAGTACTCCCCGCAAGAAAAAATCCATTGGGGTCAAGTCTGGTGAACGTGCCGGCCAATCCATTTCTCAGGAAATGTTTCATCAAGATACTCACGGACTACTATTGAATAATGTGGAGGGGCCCTATCTTGTTGGAAATAAAGGTCATGTGAATTAGGCTGTTGCTGTAACTGGGGAACAACTTGATTCATTAGAATTTTGAGATACTTATCTCCTGTGACTGTTCCATCAAAAAATATTGGTCCTAAAAACCAGAACTTGAAATACCACCCCAAAAATTGACACCAGGCTGATTTTGTTGTTGCTCTAATGTTAAATGCATGTTGTGACCATACCAGTAAATACAATTATGTCTGTAAATATGATCGGATAATTTGAAAGAAGCTTCATCACTTCACATAATGTTATCTAAAATTACTGGATTTTCTTCAATTTCGTTCAGCACAATCTCACTAAATTGCAGCCGCCTGTCTGGATAATCCTCCAATAAGCCATGAATTAGCCGTGGACGATATACTTCCAATAGGCTTTCAAACCAATAAGATTTCTGGATTCGCATAACAGAGGCTCGTGGAATGCTCAGTTCCAAAGAGGCTCTTCTGGTGGACTTTTTTGGACTCTGAACAAATGTTTCTAATTTCTATATTATTTTTATTATTATCGTTTTAATTATTTTTATGCAAAATTTTCTCTTTCTCAAAAATAAAAGCACTAAAAGTTCTTTTAAAATATCTATTTAAGTATTTAAACTTGTAGAAATCAAAAAATTATGATTATTTTTCTCTTTGAGTGAATAACATTTTATCCTTTTGAAATAGTATGATTATCGTCTGAACGAATAAAATATTCTACATTTGAATGAATACTGCTTACATTTAGCCAATTCAAGTACAACTTATGTTACATTAAAATGCTATTCTACATTTGAATGAATACTGCTTACATTTAGCCAATTCAAGTACAACTTATGTTACAGATGTTTTCATGTTCCTACAAACATTCATTGTTGTCTCATAGAGGCTCCACAATCTTTTCTTTACAAATGCCGAAACTTTCGGCATTTGTAAAGAAAAGATCTTTCTCAGAGTATTGGATAATATGTACTTAGTGTACTTAGAACATTGTTTTATTCAATATTTGTATCATTTTTTTTCTTTGAGTGGCGAAGATTTTCGCTTAAGCATAGTGATAGCCTACTAGAAAAAATGCCGAAACTTTCGGCATTTGTAAAGAAAACTACTGTATATTTTCAAACTACTTTATATTTTGAACACTTAAAGATTACTTATTCTTTTTTTTATATAAAGTACAGTACTTTAAAAATTGGTGTTATTTTAGGATTACTATTTTGATAAGGAATAGTACTTATAAATATTAAATTTAGCTTAGATTGAAAACATATAGGGCCTACTAATGATTACTGAAACTTAATATTATAAATTTCGTCGTTTTATAAAAATGTAATTTTATAATTTGATTTATGTTAAAATTTAGTAAATTATGTGTAATAATAAGTATAATAATGTAAATTTTTGAAGAAAATTGCTTTTTAGATTTGAAAAAATAAATTGTTTTGAAAATTATGCTTTAATTCGTCCTACTCTTGCAAAAAATATAATTGAGAAAATATTCTTCCAAACTAAGAAAATAAAAAAGAATCTTCAACAATATGAAAATTCTTAAGGATGTATCTTATGTAAAAAGCAACAGTACAGTAGTTATAAACTTTTAAATGATTAAAGAAATTGTATAAATAAAATTCACTTACGATTTTCTTTTCTTTTCGTCCTTCCAAAATTTTCAAAACTACATTTCGGAAATAATTCGTTATTTTGGTTGGAAAAAGTCCCAAGTTGAAATATTTAGCGAGTTTGGGAGCAATCGTCACTATTAATTAAAGAAAACAGAGTTGTTTGGATATATATTCTTTATACATAATATTTTATTTTTAATTTTCTGCTTATGTATTCTATTTAAAAAATAAAATAAATTTATGTAAAATTTATTTTGTTTTCATCGAAATTTTTAAGTGTAATGAAGTATATTATTGATTTAAACATAAAAGTATATAAAGTAACTGAGGTATTATGAAAAACAATTTTGTTTTTATAATTTATAAAAAATTCTAAAAAAAGCTTATATGGTTTCTAATTTGTTATTATCTTCTATGGACATTCCCATATAACATATTTAAACAGAGTTGCCATAGTTTATATATCTATCATGTAATATAAAAAATGATTTAAAGGTGCAAAATTCTTCTATGGACATTCCCATATAACATATTTAAACACAGTTGCCATAGTTTATATATCTATCATGTAATATAAAAAATGATTTAAAGGTGCAAAATTCCATATTAATCAAAAGATGTTGGTTAAATGGAATAGTATTCCATTTTTAAATAATTAGAAAAACAGTATTTTCTTCCAGGTACAGTACTTTCTCAGAGTATTGGATAATATGTACTTAGTGTACTTAGAACATTGTTTTATTCAATATTTGTATCATTTTTTTCTTTGAGTGGCGAAGATTTTCGCTTAAGCATAGTGATAGCCTACTAGAAAAAATAAAAAAGCCTTAGAATTATTAATAGACTAGTCTAATTTAGAAAGTAGTCTGACCGTATGTCTATTAAAATTTTAATGGATCAAACGGTAACTTAAATTATACTAGAAGGAGTGGCGATTTAGAATAGTATTCCATATTGTCACGACCCATACGATAATATTTGAACGAAGACTACTCCAACAGAAGCCAAATCTCTCAAAATAGGAAGAGATATTATGAGAGGTATTCCCTAAATACTGTTAAGGGATTCATAAAACAATTACCATCTTTCCTGTAGTCTTTCAGATCCGATGATTTCAGATAGCGCAAAAATTTTTGTATTTACGTTTTCTGTTTTAAACTGTAATGCTTCCCACCGAGAAAACTGAAATTGAGACCAAAGTATGTCGCCAATTAACATAAAAATTATGCATTATTAGTTTCACAACATCGCCGTCTCTATGAAAAACCATGGTATTCCACATAACATTCCTATTCCATAATATCCCCAATTACTCTATTATAATCATTTAAAAATTAGTACTTATGCTTACTAACTTATAAAAAAGGTTAACTTGGACAGGTCTCTGTTAGCTACCATCCGAGCATTTTTGGCAAATTCCGCATTTTCATTATCTTGTGTATTTAATTTTGTAGCGAAGGCCGTAGATGCGATGACGTCGATAATGAACGCGCTCATATTTCTGCAACATATAGATCAATCAGCACAATATTTACATATAGATCAGTATTTCTATAAATATTGTATGCATACATCTAAAATAAAAACTTCATTTAGAAAAATTTGTTCATTAATAAAAAATATAACTACAAGACATAAAATGATATAATATGTTTAAATTCATCACGAAAAAAATTTAGATTATGAATAATTTCACACAAATTTCTTATGAGAAGAGAAATTTTTCTTAATGTAAAATCATTAAAGAGAAATTTCCCTACAGGTTTAATATTACTTTCGTAAGAAGAATTGTAATCTCTGCATTCATAAATTATATATTTAGGCGCTTAAAATTATTTTCTTTTTAAATTACGTATTATTCTGATGGTTACATCCGATATTTTTAGGAAAAAAATCAAATGTTTTCTCCGTAATTGTCCGACTTAAGTAACAAATGCTAAATGTATTTTAATATATTAAATATAAAAGAAAATTTATTATTATACTTTCAATGATAAAAATTTTAGAAAAATGCAAGGTATGAAATGAAATTTGTTAAACAGCAATTGTTTTCTAATATCCGTTTAAGTCATCTAGATGACTTAAACGAATATTGAAAGACAATTGCTGAAGGATCAGAGTTCATCTTCTGCCCTCATATGTCCAGAATTTCCAGATATCCTTAAACTCAACTCTACTTCTCCCTTCTATCCGTGATGAAGAACTTATCATAGCTATTTACCGCTCATTTTGGACTCTGATATTGTCTATGAGAAATTCAGTAACATAATTAATATACATAAAAAGAAAGCTTACTCTTTGCAATTAAATTCTTCACCTTTCTCAGCGTGTTCGTTAAAACGTTTGGCCAAAGATTCTGCAGACTGTTTAACCAAATATGCCATCTATCAATACAAATAAATATTCAAATGAAAACATTTTCAAAATTTAAATATTCAAATATACTGTATTTATTATTTCTAATCAATGTCAATTGAATACGTTTTCTGTACTTTTCTCATTCTGCTGCTAGTAAACGTAGGACTCATCAAATTTCGAATTCGCTTCCAATCTCCATCATCAAGGAATATAACCATCTTCTTAACCAGAGAATTGCCATAATCAAGCTTCTATAAAGTAAAATAACATGAATTTTAAATACACTATATCTATTTTTATAAATTTCAAACCTGTATAAAAATTAAAGTGCAGTTGATTTAAATATTAAATATACAGTAGTTTAATTTCTTAATAATCTGATCATTTAAATTAAGAGAAAATGGAAACCAGTTTAAATTCAAAGTTTATAATTTCATCAGTTTAAATAAAACTTAGATTCCTTTAAACTGATATAATTATATCAATTTAGACGTTTTATTTATAAATTTAACGATTACTTTTTTTGTTAGGTTTAATGCAGATTTCAAGCCGAAGTATGTATTAAAATCTGTAAAGTCCGTCTAAAACCCGCTACATATGAAAGATAGATTAAGATTCCTTGATAAAATCTGGACGGGTTGATTGGATCATATTCAAATTTAAATCTATCACGCTTATGTTGAATAGCTATTCAACATGAGCTTATATTAGAGTGAAATGAATTCATAATTTCATTGAACCATTTTTTCCTAAGATAAGTTCATCATCACACTACAACTAACCGTGTAAAATATTGCATATTTCCTTAATTAGCCATTTGGGAACCAAACAAGGTTGCATACATTCATACTGGTATCCGTATGGATGAATGCACTTGATGAAGAATGGGAATCGATGGATCAAACTTGAACTCTTAGGAAAACGTTCTAAAATATGATTCTAAGAATTGCGTCTGCAATATCCAGATGCCAAATGGGTACTATTTACCGCACGGCCTTCTGATCCATTTGATTTAGGATAAACTTATTTTAAAATATAATTTAAGAAAAATAAGCCTAATTTTTTACCATTCTATTTCGAAATATATGAAAATCTTTCACTAATATTAATTTCAAAAGTTCCGGTTCCGAAATCCATAATGCAGGAGATGGAAAGCAAGTTCTGTAATAAAAATTCAATTAAATCAGAATTAATAGCATATTTCATTATATAGCCTATATTCAAGCAATTGCAACATTCATGGAACATTACTTTTAACCAAATTTGAAAAATTGAAATATTTCTACAAATATAGGCCTTATTTCAAAATGGAATATTATTAATGTTTTTTGAATATTTCGGGGAAATTTTTATTCCATATCTAATAATTAATTTTGAATATAAATTACAACATCCATAATCATGCCATTCTTTAAATAATATATATCTACATTATATATATACACACAGATATTATAAATCTGAAAATCGCTGCGTCTGTTTTGCCATATATTGGCCTCTAACTGAAGAACGATGAATCAATTTTAAAGAATAATTTTTGTTTGTTAAAGGATTTATCTAAACAAATTATAGAAGAATTATTAATATAAGTTCCTAGGAATCAAAGTAATTTAAATAAAATTTTTTTTTATCAATAGATGGCAAAACATTATATCCTATTTATAACAAATGACCAAAGACAATAAACCAAATGATCAAAGACGATGAACGACTATATCTATTTAAAAAGTTAACATTTAATAAAAGTTGAAAATTAATAGAAATTAATTCATAGCTATTTAAATATTTAAAAATTACTATTAACTATTCGGTCAACGCTAGGCGCGGATTTGCTAACATTTATATAATATATATATTATATATTATTAATAAAATTCATTTTTAATTTTTTGCACTCGATAACAACAAACATGAAGTTATAAATAATTAAGAAAAATTTTCGAAAAATGGAATACAGTGCCTTGCAGAAACTAACGCAAACATTGCAGTAATTATTAAACAGTTTTTACAAATTGAAATAATCTTTTTAAAATTATCACAAACACTTCACGCATTTGAACAAACGTTTCAAAATAATAGAAATTTATGCAGATTAGAGAAATCATTTTATAATATATTTAAATATTACAAAAGAATAAAATTCAGATTTCAAAATATCGTAAAACGACTTCAAAAATTATATAAAACATTTCAGATACATACAAAAAAATCATCACGATGAAAAAGGTCTATATAGTTTTGTTTGCCATATATTTTCATACAAATCTGTTTAGAAATAAGTGAAGGTAAAATTACAGATTACCTATTTTGTTATCGGGAACTACTATCGATACATATCAAAGAAAATCTGCAATTTTCGACATTTATAAATTTACATTATAATGTTATACTGTACAAGGAAATGTGCATAATATAATATACAATATATTATACAAGAAAATGTACATTAAGATGCGATACTTGATTTTATACACCTCACACAAACTAAAAATATTTTCATATTAGAAATCTAATTTGTTTAAATACCCATACAAAATACTTTATATATTTTACTGTTCTACCTGAAATATATATTTTAAAAAGATTCTTATAATAAAATGAATATGAAAATATGTTATTAAATATGTTATTAGTGGAAAAATAATAATATTTGACGAAAACTCTCAATATTGAGTTAGCATAGAAGAAATTAATGTTATGCAGCGCTTCAATAATACTCTCTATTTTTCTGATTATATATATATAGCTCTATTTAATCAACTTATTTAATGTTGGATGATTTCTTCTTACAGAGCCGTAATTAAGGTATGTAGCGCCTGTGGCAAGGGTCAAACTTGCGCCCCTATTTTTTTTTCATTTAAAGATAACAATGCTGAAACTGAATTATCTCCATCAAAGTGAATTGATTTTCTGAATCTGCTATAAGATATTTGTTTGAATGAGCAAACAGATTTGTAAAAATTCCTTTTTATTACTTTTCTTTAGGCCTTTCCATGAATTTTCACTGAAGAGGTAGAAACCTAATGAGTCATTGTAAACTTTTACTTTATCAATAAAAATAGCACCCCTTCTTCGCCGCCTTTGTTTGGGGTACAACTTTGCCGCTCTTAGCCATGAATTACCTCTTCTAAGAAATAAAATGAAAGAAAAACATAACGCATATCTGCAACGTTTATCGAATAAGTCATTTGCCTGCAAATAACGGAAATCAATTAAAAAATTTGCGCCCCTAATCAAGTTTATCGGAAAAAGTCATTTGCCCGCAAATAACGGAAATCAATTAAAAAATATGCCCTCTTAATCAAGCTGCACCCATGGCCCTAGTTACGGCCCTGTCTTCTTACCTGGTTAGTAAAAATTTTGCGGCAATTCTTGCGATTCAAAAAGATTTTTGAGTGCCTCTAATTGATTTTATTACTTATTTTCAGTATAAACTAGCAAGATATGAATGAAACAACGAAAATGATGATACTTTCACTGTTTCACCAATATTTTTCCTTATATTTGAGTTAAAGCATCCTATATTATTGTATATTCTCAAAATATGTCGTAAAAATTTTTTTTTCTTGTAAATAATGAAGCATGTGAATTTATATACTTTAAAATACTTAAATATTTCTTTTACCTCTGGCCATTAGGAGCAACTTGGGACGATTTACACTGGGCAAGTATAGATAAATAAGCACGAGCGAGCGAATGAATTCGATAGGCTATATATATATATGTTCAGATATTATAACAGACGAGACAATATTCTCAGCGATGATTCGTGCTCAATGTGAACAGTCATATGAAGTGCTGTTTTGCAATGAACGAATTGTTATTTCATCATTATTTTACAAGTAAATATATTTTGCAGATTTTTTTTATTAATAGGTTCAATTATTATTGATTTACTATTAAATTTCTGAATGCTGTAACTTATTTTTAAATTCAAATAAATTCGGGTTATTAAAAATTGGAAATCAGAATAGATATCCTATAAAAATTGTAGAAAGGCTGAGGCTGATCATGGATGTGCTCAAAATGTCTTCCACCAGCACCCAAGTACAATTGAGCATGATATTCGATGGAATTCCTCACAGCCTTTAGAGCAGGGGTGGGCAAAAGGAGGCCCGCGAAGACATCTTATACGGCCCGCCACATAAACTAGAACACATTACAGTTTCAAAGCCCATATTTTTGTAAAATTCTACTCGAAAAGAAAAAGTAAAATAATGGATACTCTATACAGATTACGTGTACACTAGCGAGATTACTCCAAATTTTGATGAAATAATTAACCATGAACATAATAAATTTCACCATTTAGATTAAATTGTAAATTTGTTTTTTAAAAATTAATTACGTAGGTACATAATATTTTGTAACATTCTTTTGTAATAGGTTATCAGCAATCAATCACTTTGATAAAATATATTACTTATGTTTTTAAAGAAAATTATCTGAATTTATTAATTCGTAGGATGAATTATTTTCTAATGTTTCTAATAAAAAAAATAGTTTCTACAGATGCTTTTGAATGCTTTGCATATAAAAAAGCTATGAAAATAATACAAGAAAAGTATATTTTAAAAATAATATTGATACACGAATATATTCTTTGTGTAAGTATCACAAAAGTGGCTACACACGATAGCGAGATTGACAAGAACATGGTAGATAACTTGGCGCAATCATTATTCTTGTACCGTGTTATGGTAAGAGCCTGTAATATGTTTGTGCAAGAATCAATCCTGCTTGAACGTGAATAGTCATTTTATGTTGAAATAGTTTTATTAATTAATAATACATTAACTAATGTTATCATCAATAATTTCATTTCATAATTACATAATGGCGCCATAAGGTTAAATTCGCCCTTTAGTATATTTCAGTTTTTATATGACCCGCTTCATCCAGAAGATTGTTTATCTGGCCCTCGGCAGAAAATAATTGCCCAACCCTGCTTTAGAGTGTCAGTAGAAATCTCTGCATAAGCAGTAAAGCTGAACTCACACGTACCACAGCAGAACCATACCACATCAAACTGATCGTGAAAAACTGGTCGGTTTGTGGATAGTTGTGAATTATAATTATATTAATATAAAAATGCTTAATCTAACTCAGACGAACCATACGTTGCCACAGCGGTTGAAGCCGACTTCAGTTAGTGGTCCGTCTGAGTTAGATTAAGCGTTTCTATATTAATATAATTATAATTCACAACTGTCCACAAACCGACCACAGTTTTGTCGTCGTGGTGTGGTTCTGCTGTGGTTCATGTGAGTTCAGCCTAATGATGCGGTTTTGAAGATCCTCTACTGTTATTATTCAAGAATGAAAGTTGTTGTAGTCTCATCAGTTGCTGTTTGTGACTGATCTGATCTTGGGCGTTTCAAGGAATTGACGTATGACAGATCTGACAAGGAGTGCTTGCGAACCGGATAAAAACGAAAAGGAACGAAACTTTATCGCAGCAAAACTTCCGATAAAAGCTCATTTCTCGAACTTTTATCGGAAGTTTTGATTTTAAACTTCGAAATTTAGTTTTTAAATTTTGTTTAATATTCTATAAATATATGTAAAATTTAAATATATAAATATATGTATAGAGGAAAGGGACCAAATGCGGACCCCTGTCCATAAATCGGACACCTCTATTATTTCGCTTGGAACGGGCTATTTCATAACGGAAAAAATTTGAACATAAAGGTAGGACGGGACACACTATTTATTTGAACCGATAACATTTTATTGAAACGCGAATGCCATCTTGGGTGCACTACCTAAAGGTAGGACGGGACACATTATTTATTTGAACCGATAACATTTTATTGAAACGCGAATGCCATCTTGGGTGCACTACCTGATGGTGATCTTCAAATGAGCTGATTATGCAAATAAGGATATTTACAAATTTTATGTCATAATCCATAACAGATAGGGAAAATTTTCTAATTATAAACTTGTTCAGTATTCAATTCTGAACATTGTATAAAAAATTTCATTCAAAATCGGATGAATAATTCACCCAAAAATGAAATAAAAACATTTTTACACGCAAATCATGTTATATGCCCTTCTACATCTGGTTCTGGAAGTTTTGGAGGTTTCCACAACAGCGCCATCTTCAATTGGCAAAAAAAGCAACATTCACAAACGCGCAATTCAATGAATCTGCACAGTACAATGGCTGATTACACACTAATGAAATGACTGCCATGGTCATATGCTATGGTGTTACTAATGCTAATGTTACTGCTGCAGCTCGACTTTATCAAGAAAGATATCCCTCAGCATAAACACTAACAAGGGGTGCTTGCGAATCGGGTAAAAACGAAAAGAAACGAAACTTTATAAATAAAGATAGTATCGATAGATAGTTCGATCAGTCGATTAAACGCTTAATCAACAATCAAATTCGGAATTCATTCGTGACGCGGAAGAGAAAAACGAGGCGTAAGGCGGTCAGCGCAAACGCTATACTGGTTGCATAGCTACTTGGTTCGAAGGAAGTTTTTACAATAAATCAAATTTAAAAAAATGAAAAGGAATAAATCGAATTATTTCGTGAAGGTTTTACCGGAGATTTGTTTGAGGAAATACAAATGGAAGTTAATGTTTTTAATATACTTAAGGAGTTAAACATTGTACAACTTTGTTTATATTTATTACGATTATAGAGTGAGTGAATGGATGCCACATTCGGGAAAATATCATGAGAATCAGTATTTTTTTAAATCAATTATCATTAATTTCTGTTACGATTGAGAGAGGGAGGTTTTCCTATTTACCACAGACGTTATTTAACATAATATTTTGTACTTTCTTTGTATATTTTCGAAATATTGTATGCAAATAAACTTATTTTAATTATTTAAATTGAATAAGTACCGTTACCGGTGTGAAGTTGGCTCCATTCTCGAATTTTTAAACTTTTTCTTTTGCACTCGTTAAAATACCTTATTAGTACCTTTTGCACCTTTTTTAATATTTTTATATACACCTTCACCGTTCGGCACCCAGAGCCAAAACAAATTTGGAGAGCTAACTATATTAGTCCCACTTTTGAAATTTTTCAAATTTTTTCTTTTGTAATAGTTTGCACATTTGATGCTTCATAAAAAGTACCACATCCTACAGTTACTAATTGAGAGGAAGATTGAGGGGATGAGGAAGCCTGGAAGAAGAAGAATATCATGGCTTTGTAATATAAGGGAATGGTCTGAAGCTTCTTAGTTTGGTTCTGAGTAACTGATAGATGATAGAAAGGAATTCGTCAAAGTGATCATTAACCTCCACTAAGAAACGGTACCTCAAGAAGAAGAGCACATCGTTAGCACCTTTTTCACTTTTAATATTTTCGTTTGCACCTTCACCGTTCGGCCTCCAGAGTCAAAACATTGGTTCCAACTTTAATGCTAAATCTTCTCATAGTTTATTTACATTGCTTCATATCAATCAAGTTATCGCAAATAAAAAATTTCAATTTATAAATATTTTTATATATTGCAAGATGATAGTTTATATTTATTAAATTGTTAATAAATATAATTTAATATATAATCCAAAATGAAAATAAATAAAATAATATTGAAGTATTCCATTCTTATTATCTAACTCATGCTTCAATTAAATCTGATTATTTCTTCTTTTATATTGTTTTAAATCGAAAAAACAGCAAACAAATATAGTCATTTCACAGTTTTTAAAAAAGTAATAAGTATTTTATTCAAAATGATTTTTAGAAAATAATACTATAAATTAAAAGGATTACTTGGAATTAAAAGAAGTGGAACACTTCAGATATTTAGGAAACATACTTTCAAGAGATAGACGAGGAGATCGTGGAATTACTAGAAGAATTAGTCAAAATCAAGGATTTTATAGAAGTGTTTGTGGACTACTCTGGTACCAAAGATGTCCCACTCAGATGCAAACTTCTCCTATATAAAACACACTTTCCCCCCATCTTGACCTATCTTCAGAAACTTGGACCCTAACACAAAGAGACAGGGACGCATAGTAAAGCTGTGGTTTTTACCACTCAGGAGGATTCTGGTTCAAATCCGGGTCCTACCTCCAGTTTTTCAGGAGGGGTCCGGGTCCGGACCTTTGAACCCATCCTTCAACCATCGGGTTGACCCCATTGTAGGTGTTGGCCACCTGTGATGTCTCTATAAGTGGCCCCCGCCAGATACAGAATATTCCATGAGGATATGGCGGCTTAACTAGCATAACCTAACCTAACAAGAGACAAAATAAGTAATAAAATGATAAGAAGTACTTTAAACACCGAAAGTATCGACACAATTATGACCCTCTTATGATAGTTTCCCCAGAATGATGTTTGAGAAGCAGCTTAGTAGGAATAGACCCAGAGGCCACCCTCAAAAAAGATGGAGAAACCAGATTAAAGAAGATATCGGGAAAACTGGAAAATATTGGACAACTATCGAAGAATAGAGCTGGCTAGATAGAATGAGATGGAGGAAGTTGACCTGACTGACCCAACAGACAGTTGGAGCAGTGAATAGAATATGATGATGAATACTATAATACTCATTATCTAATCAGCACAATACGTAAATTGCCTTTTCAGCATAGTCCAAAAATTGTATACCATAATTTATTGTCATAAAAATTGAAAATTTCATTATTCTTTTTAAGAATAAGCATTATTCCGATACTTTAGTGCAGTGGTTCTCAAACTTTTTAGGATTTCTTGTGTGACGATCTCTTTACAATTTTTTAGATTGCTTACGGACATTTTTTTAAAAATAACTACAATTAACATATAAGCTCCTGTTACCAAAACATTTTTGACAAACAATTATTTATTTACAGAATAGCAAATCTTAGTCAAATAGCCCAATCATAAGGAAGATGGAGAAAGTTTTTTGTACACAATCTTTCTCCTGCAATGGACAACTATTCAAGATATTGTGGTTCTCAGTGTTCATTATTCAACAGTGGTTCTCTAAACTGAGATCCGTGGTCCTCTAGGAAACTCTTCGAGGTCCCCTAGGGGACCGCGGACTCCAATTTGAGAACGACTGCTTTAGTGCATATTAGATGAATATGCATATACATATTATTTTTATTCCGTTATTTTATATTTGTTTTTTTTTTTTAATTATTTCAGTGGACCGCGGACTCCAATTTGAGAACGACTGCTTTAGTGCATATTAGATATTAGATATTAGATGCATATACATATTATTTTTATTCCGTTATTTTATATTTGTTGTTTTTTTAATTATTTCTATAAATTGAAAATTATTGAATATTTGTATATCTCGAGATGTTTCAATATTATTTTGATCTGTACTGTTAAGAATGAAAAATAGAAAGGCTAAAAAAGAATTGAGCGATATGAAAAAAGTTTCATCCTGAAATGCTCTACGCCTTTGGTATGGCTTCACTGCAGTTAGGTGAATATTTGCAGGAATGCTAACGAGAGATGAATATTCTCTTCTACGAAAGAGAAAAACTTGTCAAATATGATGCACATGCAAATATTTTAAATTTGAACTAAAACTGTAGTTCAGATTTGTTAAAATATTTGCATATGCATCATATTTGACAAGTTTGGTGACGTTGCTCTTCAACTTGGAAATTTGTGTCTATCTTTTGTCTTAATGATTACAACAGTTTCTAAGATAGACTGTACTTAAGATAGTTTGGTGTCCTTAACCTCATTGTTAAAGATCATATCTGCTTGTTATCATTAGATAAATGAAATAGCTTCTTAAATCAAAATATCTTTCCTGCATATGTTCGATAACTTTCGAGATAATGAAGTGGAGTAGATTTTTTTTTGCCATCACCTATCCCACTATTGAGGAATGCTTTTGGTGAATTGGTGAAAACATTTCACTATTTTACCAAAATGAAATTTAACGAAAAAAAATTTCAGAAAGAGCGAAACGATTCCACTAAATAACAAAATCTTTTCAAAAATTAGCGGATACGTTTCAATATTTAAAAAATTGTATAAAAAGAGTATAAATTTAGTGAAGATTTTAAAAATTATGATAAAATTACCAATCAATTCATAATTACAGAAAATACAAATTATTCATTAACTAATTAAGTATTTACAATTGATTTACTTGCAAAATTACAATACATGATTTTTTATGCACAAAATGAAAATTTATTTAAAAACATGCAAAATAATTTTTCTCTTGCGAGTCTCATGAATCGTACAACTAATTCAAAGGAACATCATTATTTGAACTATCTGTACACATCTCATATGGACGTAAAAATGGTCACTTCATTCATAATTGTTATAATTGACTTAATTCGAATGAGTTTTTTCATATTTCTAGTTCTTGGCTTAATTGAATACAGTCTGTTCCGAACTCCTTAATCAGATTGAGTTGAGGTGAATACGTGTATAAAAATTTAATGATTTTCTTCTCTCAAAACATCTGTCATAACTGGCAAAAGATGAAATTTAACTTTAACAATTATTATATTTAAATCGTTATATTGTCTTTTTATGATTTCATAGTGTTTTTCAGCACTATTTTCATCATTATAAGCAATTTGAGTTGCTTGAAAATATAGAATTTTGACAATTGTTAAAAGTGTCAGTATGCTCATATAGAAATGTATAAAATGATACTGCATTATGAATAACATGAGTAGCATAAGTATTATTATGAGTATACTACATTATGACATCTATTCCTTTGGGCTAATAACCATAATGTTTATGAGAATGTAAGTTTATTCCAGTTTCATCCAAAAATAGTCGATGACATTACATTCGTGACCAGTTTTGTTTACTATATAGAATCCTATCATTAACAATCTAGACACAAGTATTATTATGAGTATACTACATTATGACATCTATTCTTTTGGGCTAATAACCATAATGTTTATGAGAATGTAAATTTATTCCAGTTTCATCCAAAAATAGCCGATAAACATTACATTCGTGACCAGTTTTGTTTACTATATAGAATCCTATCATTAACAATCTAGATTGATTTACTTGCAGCAGTAATTACTTTGGCTACTTTTAATATTGTTTTAATGAGCTACAAATTGATGATTTACCAAATTGTATGTTTTTATTCTAGAAGTTTAGTCTTATTCAATTTAAGACTGATAAATTATCTGTACTTTTTGATATTTTTAAAATGAAGAAAAATTTCTGTAAAATTTATCGGAGGAGAATAAATATAGATTGTTTTCGATCTGCAATAATTGCATCTCCTAAAGACGGCATAAGTATACTGTAATTTTATATGCACTTACCTTATGAAGAAACTTGCATGCATAGACTATATAGCTCAAATAATAATATATTTTTTCATCATTATTGATATTTTATATACGTTTTATTATTCTTGAAATGTTTTCTATTATTTTGGAAATTTTTTACGATTTTTTTGAAATCTTGGGTGCGTTCCAAACCTCAATAGCAAGTCTCTTATGACGTCATAAATAACTCAATATGGGCGCGTTCCGAACTTCATCAGCAAGTCATCAATGATTAGTCTCTTTTGAGTCAGAAATAACTCAACATCAGCTTGTTTCTATTTCTGTTTAACGTCGTTGTTTCTATTTGCTCATCAGCAAGTCATCAATGATTAATCTCTTTTGACGTCAGAAATAACTCAACATCAGCTTGTTTCTATTTCTTGTTTGACTCATTGTTTCATTTGATGATGATAATGATTTGTTACGCTCTCTAACTTTTAAAATCTTATTATCTAGCAGGAAATACTTTTTCTGCGACGATAGAAAACGGTGTAAACTGATGTCAACACACTCACCACCTCTAGACTGCGATGACTTTTTAGCGTCGGTTTACACCGTTTTCTAACGTGGCAGAAAAAGTAGTTCCTGCTAGATGATGATTTTAAAGTTAGATAATCATTATCATCGTCAAACAGAAACAAGCTGATGTTGAGTTATTTCGTGCTAGATGATAAAATTTTAAAAGTTAGAGAGTGTAACAAATCATTATCGTCATCGAAGAGAAACAGAAACAAGCTGATGTTGAGTTATTTCTGACGTCAAAAGAGACTAATCATTGATGATTTGCTGTTGAGGTTTGGAAGGCACCCAATTGACAAGCGTATCCATCCATCGCACATAGCGGCGTTACAATTAGTTTGGAACGCGCCCTATCAGTTTGTTTCTGGAACGACTCGCTGAGTGTGGAGATAAGACGACGTCTAACATGGTGATGAAGACGACAATAATGAATGTTATAACTTCATTAGCGTCATTAGAAAACACTAAATTTATTTGCCAGTAAACAACAACGATGATAATGATTTATAACAATAGATCGTATCTGCCAATAAACAACGACATGGTTAATTGATTTGTTATACTCTCTACTTTTAAAATATTATCATCTAGTATGAACTACTTTTACCGCAACGTTGGATAAACGGTGTAAATCGGTGTCAACACACCACCTATAGACTGCTATGACTGCGTTAGACGTCTGATGATCTCAATATTCAGTTTTGGAACGGTTTGCTGAGGTTTGGAACGTACATCTTAGTCTTATTTTCTGCTATGTTTGTATTCACAATGAAATAGTTTTTTCGAATTTATACAAATTTCTGTATCGTTTTGAAATATTTATTCAATTTCTTGAAAAGTTGGTGATAATTTTAAATAATTTGAGATTTGCGAAAACTTTTGCGTTAATTGATGCACGATCCTGAAATCTCTTCAAAGGATATGGTGTTTCGTATTTCTGTAGATTGTGATTTTCATACTTTAAAAAAAAATAATAATATTCCGAAATTTGTCTCACACACATTGCTATGTCACCAAGTTATAGTTTCTAAAAATATGTGCAAATTGTTATTTATGCAAATCATTCTTTTTTCCATTGTCATTATTTTATTAATAGGGTCTATTAGAAAATAATCTATTTTTTAAAATTTTTTTTACTAATTATGAAGTTTTTTTTTGCAATCGATGAAAAGTTTATCTAAATTTTAGAAATCTTACCAATAAAATTTTGATACTTTTACGCAAATTTTTAAAATGTTTTCATTAAATGTTGAAATATTTTCACTAATTTTGAAAAGATTTCACTGTTTAACGAAATCATTTCGCTCTTTATTGAAATCTTTTACTAATTTATGAAAAGTTTTTCGCTAAGTAATTGGAATGGCTTTAAACATACTATACGTCAGTGTTTTTCAAACTGTGGGGCGCGAGTCTATTCTAAGGGAGGGCGCGCAAGAATTAACAAAAGCATCATTTTTGATACAAACAAGAAAAAAATAAATTCAAACTGGTATCGAAAAAAAAAATCAGCAAAAGGGTTATAAATACAGTACATTTACAGTAAGACCCCGCTTAACGCTGTTACAATATAACGCGGTTTTTTCGAATTCTATATTTTTCATTGATTCACTTAGGTGCGGTTTTTCAAACCGTTACACTCACATAAATCCGAAATCGCGCTAATCTGTTGCTTTGATACTCCTATGCCGTCTGGCAATGCGTTTGATATCTGTTGAGTACAATACATACGAAAATCTGCTGTGTCACAGTTTATTTATGATCGTTCATCAACGTTTTTTTATTTGGCGCGGTTTTTCAAACCGTTAGTTACACTCACATAAATCCGAAATCGCGCTAATCTGTTGCTTTGATACTCCTATGCCGTCTCGCAATGCGTTTGATATCTGTTGAGTACAGTACATACGAAAATCTGCTGTGTCACAGTTTATTTATGATCGTTCATCAACGTTCTTTTACAGTTAAAGTTTAGCCACTGTTACGGAAATAATAGATTAGTTTATTCAAAATGATCCAAATTTTGATAAAATTTCAAAGGCAAGACGAAGTGTTATGGATGCGATGTGTTACGGAAATTATGGATTAGTTTATACAAAATGATCCAAATTTTGATAAAATTTCAAAGGCAAGACGAAGTGTTATGGATGCGATGTATCGCTATCGACAGTTGCTGGCTGAACGAAAGAGGAAAAGACAAACGAATTTTCGTTAGATGATTCTTAACGAAAAAACAAAAATTATTGTTTGTGATGAAGAAGAATCTTTCATTTAGCGCTTGATTTTTGGAACGTATACCCTGCGTTAAACGGGTCTTACTGTATCCATGTATCCAGAAAATTTCTGCTATAACTATTTGATTCTAAACGAAAAAACAAAAATTATTGTTTGTGATGAGGAAGAATCTTTCATTTAGCGCTTGATTTTTGGAACGTATCCCCTGCGTTAAACGGGTCTTACTGTATCCATGTATCCAGAAAATTTCTGCTATAACTATTTTAAGCAGACGCACGACGATATAGCATTCGGAAATTTATTTCAACCTTTTACAAACTGATTTAATCCTTTTGCAAATATATTCAAACTTTTTGCAAATTTATTTAAACCTTTTGCACGTACAGTACATTCAAACTTTCAGCTACGAACATTTTAACAAAATGGTGAGAAAGGATAGTGAATAAACGAGTATAATATTGATATTTTCAAATGAATACAAATTTTTATGAGAAAAATATATACAGGTATTAATATATAGAGTAGGGGTGGGCAACATCTGGCCCGCGGGCCACATTATTTTATTATATCTAACACCAACTCTATATATATTTACATATCTGTATCTTCTCTCTTTTAAATAAATACTATTATTATCAATTGTTTTTGTTTTGGCCCGTGGCCCACCATAAATTTTTTTATACGGCCCCTACAAAAAAAAAGGTTGCCCACCCCTGATATGGAGCATTAAATTTAATGCAGTGGTTAGCTAGTAGCTGCGGCTGATAACAAAAGAAACATGTCCATAATGTAATTGGCGCAATCCTGGAAAGTAATACTATATATAATGCATTTCTTATGGAAGACATACTTAATTTCATGTCCAAGAAGCTTCTCTCTGTTTTCATAAGAGTCATTCCAGGCTCTTTCTCAATTGCTGCTTCTATATATTAGGCGAAGGACATCGGGATTAAGTAGTTTTGGCCTGTTTCCTCGTGGTCCAGCACCTCGAAATTATGCCTTCTGTACTTTTTAATTATGCTTTTCCCCATATTCTATTTTATACCTGATTTTGACGCCGCCTTCTTTATATATAAATCGGTTTATTGTTTTTATAACCAAATTCGCATTCAGGGAACAGACGAACAGAGTCATGCAGTATAAGGCGTTGCTTTTCCATCTATCGACTGCTTTGCTCAGTTTAAATAAATTTGTAAAAGGTTTAAATATATTTGCAAATGTATTACATAAATATGCAAATGGGTTAAATGAATTTGCAAAATGTTGAAATAAATGTGTAAATGCTATAGATAACTGATTCGCATCACGCTAGTGTTGCCAAATATTAGTGTACATAGTGTTGAATACTTTCGAAAAATCCCTAAAATATGTAAAAAATTGCTAAATTTTCTTCTACTGTCCCAATTAAGCGAAAAGTTGTTCCAATTAAGCGTTTAATTTATTAGTTTGGTTCTTTGAGATTTGGCCCGATTAAGCGGCTGCCCCAATTAATCGGTCGCCCAATTAAACGGAATTCACTGTTTATTTTTAATTGGTTTTGGAACGTAACTCATTTTTTGTATTAGCTATACCTTCCTATTTAAAAAAACTCGAAAGTTTTTTAATAGGTCATGCTTTGAGAGGCTCAATTATTTTAAATTGAGCCTCTCAAAAGCAATTTGTTTTCAGTTCATAATAAAAACTTTTAAACCAATGCATCTTCCATGCTTCAATTAAATCTCAATTATTCAGTGAAACTTCGATTATCTGATCTATACGGAGGACGAGAATTTAGAGAAGCTGAAAAGTCAGATAAATGAGGTCTAGGTTATGTTTATTTAGTTGTGTATCAGGGAGACAAGTATGTTACGATTGATACATTGCAATGTGAAAGATTTATTAATTTCTTACTATTTCATTAAGGAATTGCCATAAGTTTTACTTATTTTTATTATTAATCCATTAATTCTAAAACAGAATTCCATGTTGCTGCATTTTGCATATGACACATCTGATTTTCATTGATTGCGCGCTTGCAATCTTTGAAGCACGATTGCATTCGCACGCTGTTTGGAAGGGATTTATTAGTTACTTGGAAAAATCATTGCTGTTGCAGTCGTCTCGCATGCAAATTTACAGTGCATGATCATAGATTTACGAAAGAATAAACAATGCGATACTCTTTTCATTTTTTCACGGAAATCACCCAAAATCAGAGTATCACTGAACTGACGCACATGAAATCAGCCAAATGGAGATCCGCATTATCTGAAATGAATGCGGAAAATCCGACATACTATATAATGATTAAGCACCTGATGGTGGCAAAAGTCAGATAATCGAGGTTTCATTATATTGATATCTTTCATATTTATAAAATTATTGTATTTAAGGTGATTTGTTAAAAAATATTTATTTTTTATAGTGAAACTGCCAAATATGGAAACATAATATTGAAGAAAGGCATTGTGGATTACTATTGACATTTAGAAAGAGACGAAATATATTTTGAATGGAAACATCTATTGGATTGTAATCACACAAATATGCAAATCATTTATGATGCTATAAATTCTAAAGGTGATGGGAAAAATAGATTAATCAAACTCTTTCTACAGAATTTTGGGATCTGATGTTAGAAAAATAAATTTGATGTAGTCAGTAAAATCTGTTTTTTTTTTTTTTTTTTTTATATATTCATATTGATCATTGGATCTATTTCAGCTCTTTTAAGTTTCATTTTACCTGAATATCTAAAGTTTAAATTTTTTGTTAACAATAATTGCTGTTTTTTTATGATCTTCATGAGGTTAAATTACCTTTTTGAGGTGCTCCTGTAATTGCTAATTTAATCTCGTCAGTTCCTTATATTAAAACAGATTTTTTTTTATATGAATTAATTGTTCATAACGTTTTTTATAATATTTATAATAATTAAATATTGTGCTTGTTTAAAATTTTTTGTTGCATACTGATTAGCAATCATGCAATTATCTAAAATTAGAATTATGAGATTGTCGGCAAACGGCAGCATGGTAAAGCTGTGGCTTAATACCCTGAAGGATCCGTATTCAAATCGGGTCATGCCCCCAGTTTTTCAGGAGGGGTCCGGGCCCAACCTGTTAAACCCCACCTTCAACCTTCTGGTTGACTCCATCAAGGGTGTTGACTAGCCTGAGATGGGCCTTACAATTATCTACCAGATAAAATATATCTCTTGTGTGATATGGTGGCTTAATTACACTAACTTAATCTGGAATTATGTGATTAAAGATTCCAGCATTGTTATACAGAAAGGAGAACAGTCTTAATAATTATCGATAATTCTATTCTAACACATATATATCCGTCTTTATCAGGACCAGATTCAGTTAGTGCGAGTCCCTATTGGATATTTATCGCGGGATTTCTCACAGCATGGCTTATATGTATAAATAAAATAAGTAACATTAGTAGTAGATTGGGAGATATGACACCATATTGTTGTTTGGATACTTATAAGTACTGTGCATCTAAAACTAGTATTTTTTCGGTCAAATATAACAGCGACGCTGTTAAACATTAGCGACATGACAATACTTTGTACTGCTATCCAAACAACAATATGATATCATACTTGTATTTAGGAACTTGTACCTCCTGATCTTACTACTAACGTTTATAAATAAATACGCATTTTTTAACCTTTTGATTTTTATGGACGCATTTATGCTTCCTACCGAAGCTACCAGTGTGGACTATGGACACATTAAATATGGGTTAGCAATTTCTATTCAAACATACAAGAATCAACATTAGCGATGCGTTTGGGATATTCACATAGATTTATTTTACTTATTAATAGCAATAAATAGAAAATTTCTGTCCCCATGTTCCAAGAGATATAAAATAAAATCGATTCGTTCGCATTCGATTTTTCCAAGAAGTTTTTTTGGTGGATCTACAAAAATTAGATGTTCGAAAGATGGGGTGTAAAAACCCAGCCTTAGTAAATATAAACCAGTATTCTTCGTTTATTAACCTTTTCATGATTTCATTTTGTCTTTCCTCTCAACTGCAAGTCCGGATTAGGTACAATTGGTCCAATTGGCTCATATCCGGAGCCTATATAAGCCTATTTTAGTTGTTATATTTGCTTTCGATATCTAAATATTATTTTTAATCATTTAATAAATGAATTCCCCATAGATAACATTTTTATTTATAACTAATAAACCCTTTGCAACTACGCTAGCAATAAAAGAATATATTATGATCAATAAATGATTTTGTGAACGATGCATGATTAACTAATACCGTTACAGACTAGACCGCTTAAAGTACTTTGAGGTCGAATTTAACGGAATAATGCTTTCCAGATATGAAATATTAAAATACGTTAAGAGTTAAAGTACTTTAAGTTAACGGATGTCCCTTAAAGAACTTTAAGAGGCATAAAGTACTTTAGCGAGTCAATAGCTAAGATGGCGGTGCGCAG
>AYEL01082711.1:0-24303 GCA_000484575.1 Olivierus martensii
TAAAACAAAAATATTCGTTTCTTATACACAATATTCGTATTATATAAATTTATCAAAAAGTCTAATTCAAAAATTTTTTACAAGAAAATAAGTTTGAACGTTCACCATTTTTAAATAGATTACCATAGAATTGATTGCATTTAATTTCGACGAAAATTCAGCCATATTGCCATTGTATTCAAATTAGTAAAAATAAAACGAAGTTTGAACATTCGCCATTTTTAAATAGATTACCATAGAATTGATTGCATCTAATTTTGAGGAAAATTCAGCCATATTGCCATTGTATTCAAATTAGTAAAAATAAAACAGTTCAGATAAAAATTTTAGGAGTTTGCTTCTTTTCTATTTTTAAACAATTCAAAGTACAGAATTAACTGATACGTTATTAATTAAAGACCATGATTAATGATATTACCTTTATGCTAAATTTCATAAAAATCTATTAAATAGTTAAAAAAATAAGAAGAAAATACCTCGGAAGTTTAATTAATGTTCGCCATTTTTAAATTTTTAAAATTACAAATTAAAAATGATTTTACAGGATTAATTACGGAATTTTATAAAAATTTAACAGTTGGATTAAGCCGCCATATCCTCATGGGATATTCTGTATCTGGCAGCAGCCACTTATAGATCTCATCATAGACTGGCCAACACCCATGATGGAGTCAACTGGATGTGGTTTTGAAGGATGTGATTCAATGGACGGGGCCCAAACCCATTCCTGAAAAACTGGAGGTGTGGGATCCAGATTTGAACCCGGATCCTCCAGGATGGTGAAAAACTGGAGGTGTCGGACTGGATTTGAACCCGGTCCAGGGTGGTAAGCGAAAGCTTTATCACGCGGCCATCCGGCCGACGGGACTGGATTTGAACCTGGATCCTCTGGGATGGTGAAAAACTGGAGATGTGGGACATGGATTTGAACCCGGTCCAGGGTGGTAAGCGAAAGCTTTATCACGCGGCCATCCGGCCGACATTTAAGAGGTAATTACTTGAAAAATTATTAATGAGTGACACATTCATGAATTACAGTAGGTGATTTTATTCTAAAGATGGATAACCATTTTTAAAAGGAAAATAAAATTTGAAAAAAACACTACAATACTTACGTTCTATAAGTAAAGAAAATTGATAAAATTAAATTTATTATTCGAATTAATGTTGTTTTAATGTATTATTTAGTTTACAAATTATTACAGTAACGTAATTAAATTATATAAAATTCATGATTGTTAAAAAATGTTTAGGCGAGTCAGCGGGCTGCACTGAAAAGTGTTGGAGGATGCAGTTTGACATGCCTGCTTTTTCAATAAGTAGATCACAATATTTAATTTTATAAATATTTATTCTTTCCATTACAGAGGATATACTGAAAAATGTCGATCATTTCTCTTATCCAAACTAGATCATTCTCCAAAATAATAATTTTCTACATGATCAATATAAAGTCTTAAAATCTCAATAGATTGACGTTCAAATACTAAAGTAAAATTCAATCCGGCACAGAATCAATTTATAGATATTTCAAACAAATTTCTTCTCAAAAATACTGTTTATCTTGTTTCATTCCTTTATATTCACTCTTATTAGATATAGTATAACAGTCTACGCTGAATCTTCACGGTTTCATATGAGGAAAATCAATTCTTCGATGAACATTTCCTTTTAAAAGTTTTTCTAAACTTCATATACTTACAATATTCATTTATTTACTATATTCATATACTTTCAATTAATCAAACATGCCGATATTTTAGAGTTCATAAATTAAATGAAATCATCATTCCCAGACATGAAACAAGCGAAAAATAATCTAGTGGACTATATAAAGTTCCGTGTTCCATCATTTCAATCAATGTCAAGAAATATTTGCACATTATTAATTAAAAAATAAACAACACTAAAAAGTCTTTCCTAGTTCAATCCTTGGAAAATTATATTAAATTACACATCAGCATGTTCATCATGATCATAGATGTCCAAGTCTTAGGGTCGGTTCCACCAAAATCGTATAACACTGTTGTCAGTAAACGACATTGTCAGTGTAATATCGATCACTAACAACAGATCGTTCCACCACGACTTTCGTTACGATGTTTATTGAAAACGAGTGTAATAACGATCACTAACAACAGATCGTTCCACCACGACTTTCGTTACGATGTTTATTGAGAACGAATAGCTGACATTACGATTGTTATTCATGCTCCTGGTAAAATGTCTATTGGTTAGATTAAAGCACGTGGTCAGAAATGACGCTATCAAGTCACGTGCACAAGCCAAGATAGTTACTGTAGAACGTAAACGATATCATTAGACTGATAATTCAGAATAATTTTAAATGATGGATTTTCCAAGATGTATGGTTTGTTACTAAAAGTGATATTGCTATATTTATAAATATTCTCCTGAATATATATTCAAAAATGAAAATGTAGGATTCATTAGTAAAGATATATCTGAAAAATAACCGTATATCTTGGAAAATGCACAGTTTCTTTGACAAATTAATTCTTATAATCTGCCGATCTATATTATTTTTAAGAAGCCAGATAATACAATATTTATGAATATTATCTTCCTATGAAACAACTTATTTCAAAACGATTAATCACTTCCCGTGGTCGACCGGATTCCGCGTGGAAACGCTTCGGCTTTCCACTCTGGAGGACCCGGGTTCGAGTCTCGGGTCCGTTCGACCGGATTGGCCGCTTCGGCTTTCCACTCTGGAGGACCCGGGTTCGAGTCTCGGGTCCCCCCTTAAAAATATTTATCATGGGGTCCGGGCCCGGCCCGTCGATCCGCTTGAAAATATTTATCATGGAATCCAGGCCCGTCCCGTCGATCCCCGTCCTCCACAATCCGGCTGACCCCTCCGTGCCCGGCCCGTCGATTCCCGTCCTCCACAATCCGGCTGACCCCTCCGCGGTCCGGCCTGTCGATCCCCGTCCTCCACAATCCGGCTGACCCCTCCGCAGAAAAGCAACCTGTGGAAGGGCTTGTTTCGCCCCGCCACTTAGTACTCTTACTCGTCGATCCCCGTCCTCCACAATCCGGCTGACCCCTCCGCAGGGGTGGGAAACCTGTCGAAGGGCTTGTTTCGCCCCGCCACTTAGTACTCTTACTGAGTACCCCGTCCTCCACAATCCGGCTGACCCCTCCGCAGGGGTGGGCAGCCTGTGAAATCTAAATCCATATAAAAGTCATAGGAATAGGTCCTTGTTTCGCCTCGCCTCTTACTGAGTAGTGCTTGTTTCGCCCCGCCACTTAGTATACTCCCTGAATGGAAAGTGGCGACTTGTTTCGCCTCGCCACTTAATACTCTTACTGAATGGAAAGTGGCGTCATCTGTTGACAAAAAAAATCACTTCTCGTTTATAATTATAATTTGAAAAGCAAATAAAATTCAATATTATTAAATTCAGATATTCAAATTTGTTTGGATCTTTTAGTTTTTTATTATTATTAGCATAATTCAACAGATATATCGGACTGAAGTAGGTTTTGCTGTGTTTGAATACTCTGACATAGAGTTGGGACGATACGATACGATATATCGTGTATCTTCGATTTACTTGTCTCGATATTTTTTTTGAATACTCTGACATAAGAGTTGGGACGATACCATACGATATATCGTGTATCTTCGATTTACTCGTCTCGATATTCCGATATTTTTTGGATGCCGATATATCTAACGATACGATATTATACTTTTATAATTTTTCGGTTTCTATATTTATTTAAAGGAAATTATTGTTCGTTTTTCCCCATATCATCATATCGCGATATTTTCGATATCATCAAAAAATATCGCGATATTAAATATCTCATAAAAATCCGTATCGAAATATCGTCGATACGATATTTTGTTTTGTATCGCACATCTGTACTCTGACATGGATCTTAACAATGGTCTCGATCACAGATTACTAATACAAATGGGACACTTAGCTAAAAACAAGGAAATTTCAGTACCACCGCACATCTGTACTCTGACATCGGTTTTAAGAATGGTCTCGATCACTGTTACGTTTTGACGTCACTGTTAAGTTTAACAACGATTGGTAAAACAGAATTTCCCCCTAACACCACTCAGTGACACCATTGTTAAAGTAACATCGCAATGGTGGAACCGGCCATTAATGTTACTAAACATCACTTGCTGATGTTTAATAAGCATCTTTATTCGGAGGCTTACTAAAAGATTTACTTATGTAATCAAGGAGTGGATAAAAAATAAATATAAAATATTATTTGGTCTCCCAGTAAATAGATTAATTATTTAATATTCTGCAAATTCTAATTAAATTATTTCTTACTACAAAAGTTAGTGACATATAAAATTTATTTACAAAGATTGAAGGGAAATGATTTACAAAACTGACTGGTATTTTACATATTCAAAAAAATAAATACTGTGCACCACTTGATTTTCATGATCAAATTTTGCCATAATAAGAATTTGTTAACATGGCCAGAGACATAATTCGAGAGTCTATCAAAGATATAATCTCAAATATCTTTGATAGATTCTCATAAATCAGGTAAACGGCTGTGGTTCCGAATACGCCCCGCTCCAAAAACTGGTTTTTTCACTTCCTAATGTCAAATTGCTTGACAAACAAAAATTAATCAGTGCGCATGCGCACACCGACAGCTTTCTTCTACCTTGCTTCTACGACGGCACATGACAGCAGACTAAGTGAAATGTCCACGATTTCGTTCGAAATTTGATTAACAATTTATCGAGATGATATCAAATTTTTGAGGAATTGACGGATTTTGCCGCATAAGGAATACTTAAATAAGATATCTCAATAGTTGTTTTGACATTAGGAAGTGAAAAAACCAGTTTTTGGAGCGGGGCGTATTCGGAACCACAGCCCAGTTAAACTGCGAATTAACGAACTTCTCTATTAACTATACAAGGGAAAGACAAGCACAATAAAATTAGGCTATCCGGATGACAAGCTGATTTTTTTTTTTTATAATGGATTTTAGTATATAAAAAATAAATACAATAATTAAATGCAACTACAAAATTATCGAGAACGACGAAAAGAATGTCTTCGGAGGACTACTTAGTTTGCTTCTTAATGATACATCAGCCTTACAATCAGGCAGTCGATAGGACTATTGTCTCAGAAGAATGAGCCTCTCCACCACGCCAAGGTGAGTAATCATATTTTTTTTTTGTCAACAGATGACGCCATTTTCCACTAAGTAAGACTACTAAGTGGTACGGCGAAACGAGCCCTTCCACAGGCTGCCCACCCCTGCGGAGGGGTCAGCCGGCTTGAAAGTATAGGAAGTGTCCTATCGGTATTAGTAATCTGTGGGGTCAGCCGGATTGTGGAGGACGGGGATCGACGGGCCGGGCCCGGAAAGTCAGCCGGATTGTGGAGGACGGGGATCGACGGGCCGGGCCCGGATCAGCCGGATTGTGGAGGACGGGGATCGACGGGCCGGGCCCGGACCCTCAGGATAAATATTTTCAAGGGGTGGGACCCGAGACTCGAACCCGGGTCAGCCGGATTGTGGAGGACGGGGATCGACGGGCCGGGCCCGGACCCCATTGAAAATATTTTCAAGGGGTGGGACCTGAGTTCGAATCCGGGTCCTCCAGAGTAGAAAGCCAAAAGAGTTTCCACGCGGCCAATCCGGCCGACGGTGAGTCCTCATTGGAGAGGTTTCCCCTGTCCCTCCCGACGACCGGGGATTGGGAACCCGTGTTTGGGATAAGCTGCTTTTACCCCGGTCGACCCCGTCTAGGTGCCGAACTTCTCAGTTAAACTATTGAATTTCAGATTTCATATTAAAAAGTTTTTAAATTTTTTCAATCTTTCACTAATTTTCTATTGATTATAGATCGCATTACCTTATTTAGCCGAAATATGCTTAAGTTAAACATTTCTCAATTATATCATGTCATATATCTATTCAAAAATCTGGAAAAACCCAAAATATGCTCGATCCAAAGCATTTCGGGTCGGCTGGATGGCCGCGTGATAAAGCTGTGTCTTACCACCTTGGGAAGATCCGGATCCCACACCTCCAGTTTTTCAGGAGGAGTCCGGGTCCGGCCCGTTGAACCCCATCATGAGTGTTGGCCAGCCTGTGATGGGCGTCATAAGTGGCTGCCGCCAGATATAGTATATCCCTCGTGTGATATGGCGGCTTAAACTACATAACCTAACCCAAAGCATTTCGGATTAGGGATACTCAACCTGTATTTGCTAGTACATTATAAAGAAATTAAAGATTCCCTTCTATTTATCTTTTAAAAAATCTTTAAGGCTTGCTTGTTTTCTGTAAAATCACGCAGACATCTCAAAAACATTTCAATTTATATCTTCTTGCTGCTGTATATAGCTTTAAGAAATCATATAAATTCTTGAAAGATGCGTATGAATAAAACGATTCCTTATCAAATAAATTCAATTCAATAAACAATAGAGGAAATTGATTTGATTATAGTTTATCGTGTCGAACTAACAAAACCTGATGCCATTGATTATTGTCCGTCCACGAAAGCCGCGCTTAGCTAAGGTGGATCAGTCCAAATGCAAAAGGGAGAGAAGCAATCGGTATAATGACGGGTGGGAATTATTGAATTATATTAAGATCTATTATCCGTCCACGAAAGCCGCGCTTAGCTAAGGTGGATGAGTCCAAACGCAAAAGGGAGAGAAGCAATCGGTATAATGACGGGTGGGAATTATTGAATTATATTAAGTTCTGTTAAATATACTATTTCCAACATCGAAATTAGTCATTTAGCATTCGACATTACAATAAACTTCCATGTGCGAAGCTGTCATCTCTATTTTGTCACTGGACTGGTTCAGTTAGCGCACGCGTCTTGCGTTGATGGTTGCGGCTAAGCTGGACGGACAGTAAATTGCTAAAGACAGATCGCAAAAGAGCGCTGATATGTTGTATAAATTTGCGCTATATTTATATTGGAAATATTTTCACAAAACTTTAAAGTTATTTTTCCGTAAAATTTGTTCGAATTTGATATGGAATGACTTTATATACTGCAAATAAAACATACAATATTAGAAAATTTCAACTGAAAATTTACGTGTTTGAATATTCAATAAGTATTTTGTTAATATTTTGATATCCTCATAGTTGAAATTTTGTTAGGTAATGAGAATGAATATCAAAATAGTGCGTATCGATCAATCTTTAGAATTTCCTTAAATTCTAAAGATAGATCGATACGCACTATTTAATGATTATTTTCGCGGTATTTTTTCGGTATAGATTTTATGAATGATAAATTGTTTTTAAATTTCATTTTTCAAATAAGTCAAAGCGTTTCTTAAGCACGAAACCCTCCGACTAAACCTATCATGGGTGTTGAAAGCTTGTGACAGATTCTGAAATGGTTCCATTACTTAATAATGGAACCATTTCAGAACAGCGTAAAATAATAAATTCAAAATTTCAGAATAATAAAACCATTTCAGAAACAGCGTAAAATAATAAATTCAATCAAAACGAATCACGTTATTTTATAAACAATGCAATAGCGCAGACTGACGTTAGAATTAGTTCTTTACATTTTTGAACATTCAAGCAGAAAACAAATACATTTATTTATACTAGAAGATACTCCAAAAGAAATATCACAATCTATAAAAAAAATTCTATTCCCATTAGATATGTTATAGTATAATAATACAGTATAAGCAGCTTATCTTGAATTTTCGATAAAGTATTTATCATTTCATCCATTATCTTATGGGCCATACCAACAAAACAAAGGCACTGTCCATCATTTATAACAACATTCCAAATAATAAAAATTAATAATGGCTAAATTTACAACTTTCATTTTCTGAAAATAAGTACTCTTACATAATTCGCATGGTATAAGATAATGTTAAATGCAAAACTCATGATTGGAATTTATATACTTACTTAACAAATTACGTTAAAATTGATGAATTGCTCATATGATTTTCCAATATTTAATTAAAAAAATGATGAGCATGTATGATTGATTTGATCATTTTTAGCCGGCAAAACAATTTAATCTGGATCTAATTGAATAATTTCATAATGAAAATAATAATAACAAAATATGATAAAAATAATTTCATATCAAATTTATTTATTTTAAAAACAATTATTGTTTTATATATAAATTATTTATATAAAATATCTATATCAGAATTTATTTCAATTCTATTAATACTAATTAAAGTATTTTTTATTTTGAAATTTTTACAAGTTTATAAGATAATTAATCTATTATATACTAAATATAAGTTACTTCTAACATTCTTAGTTAACTTGTTTCAGAAGCATAATTTCCTGCACTCAACATATCTCTCATTTTTTTCAATAAAGTTGGTAACAATTCAACATGTGTATCAGCACATTTCACAACACATTCATGAAACTGTGATTCAAACATTTTCATATCTTTTTCTGATGCTGATGGCATCATTTTGTCTTGTATAGTATCTCTACATTGTAGTACACAACGTTCTATTCTTCCCTGAAATATTTTATAATCATATTTGAAATATTTTAATTAATTCAAACCAAATTATAAAAGTTAACTTTATAATAATTAAATAAATTACCAATAATGGTGAATTAAAGTTCAACAAAATAATAATATCTACTGTGTAGTGCTTTATAACACAAAAATAATTGTTTTTTATTTAATAAGAACAAATTTATTTGCATATACTCAATGGCTATTAGAGAGGTGCAGCTGCCTTGGGCCTCACGATTTTAGGGGCTTAATATGTTAGAAAAAATATATTTATATATTTTTATACTGTTGGAGCTTCAATGTTCGTCAAAATTTGAAGTTCTTTATCAATGTTTTCGCTTTTCTTGTACACTTACCATTGTATATTTGTCAATTTTGTGTCTTTTTTTTTTTGAAGGGCCTCAAAAATATTAATTGTCCCAGGCCTCACATTTTCTCTGGAAAGTTCCTGCATATACTGTAATTTTTGACCTATCATTTAAATCTTTAGTATAAAAGCAAAATAACAGTTCATTTTGATTAGTTTTTTTGTCTTCTGAAGAAAAGTGGCAGATCTAGAAAAAATTTATTGGTGCAAATCTCTTATATTTTATTGTTGTAATGTTACTGATTGTTGACAGATTTTCTAGATTTAATTTTTACTGTATTTATATAGAATAAAAATAAGAGAATGAAAAAATATATATATTTTATTAATTATATAAATTTAAAACTAAAAAAAATAATATTGAAACTTCACTATATGATATCTTTCTAATCTGCCTGCAGAAGACATAATAGTAGATCGAAAACATTACAATTCACGGGAAAGTGTTTGTTCTTATTGTAAAATCAGAATTATTTTTATGTTAATTAATGAAGTTGGATGAAATTTAATAATTACATAGTTTTTAATCATATTATATGATTAAATACTACTTCAACTCTAAAAGATGACTTTTTCCATTTCTGCTTTTTGAAGTTAGAATATTTCAGATAATTAACAATCCCAAAATCTGAAAGGATCTGAAATCAAAATTCAAACTGTGTATACGAAGCCTCCAAAGTTATGTCATAGGTCAGATCTGACTGGCAATGTTACTTCGGAACAACATAAATTGGGACTGATTTTCCCATAAATGCAATTATTTAAAATGATATAATTAATTCCAAGCCAAAATTTTTTTAACAAGAAAAATAGCTATTCTTATTCTGTACTTATTATGAAAGGTTTACAGAAAATATGAAATCTTATAAATTAAATGACAATTTAAGAAGAAAAGGGCATCTGAATAATTGATAATATCCATAATATCAATTGTGATTAGTCTTTCACTATTGCTTAAGAAAATTAAGTGCTGAATTTTGTGAAATAAATACTTCTTCTCTTTCAAAATTTCTTAAAAAGGAAACAAGCATATGCCAGATCCCTTAACTTGTTGCTGCTTGGTGCTTATTTGAATCCATGTCCTGAAAAAAATGTCGATGTTACTTCAATGAATCCAAGTTAATTTTTTCAATATTGTCCAAGTTATTACAGATGGGCATCTTAACAAATATTCATATTCATTAGATAAATTTTAGGATGACCTATTGAGTGTAGATATTTGCTCATATCCACTTATATAACTGTTATAGTTAGCAATATAACATGTCATTAAAACACAATCTATTGTTGAGGGTTAATAGAAAGGGAAAAATTTGCACATTGTGCCATCTATCCAGTAATTTATAAAACTTTAATCTATAGCTGACTTATTCAATAATTATGAATTAATATTTCTGATATTGTATGTATATGGGTATGGAAAAATAAACTACAGGTTTCATAAAATATTAAATAGTAGTTATATCTCTCAAATGAAATTATTTCTTGTATAAAAATATTTTGGACTGTATGTTTATTTGTGACCAGTAATCTCTTAAATAGTAAAAGCTATAACCACCAAACTTGATATATATATAATTCTGATAATTTTGACTCAAATAATTGGACTATTCATTGAGTTTTTAGACTATTCATTGCTAAAAAATTATGAATAATTAACAATTTACAAAAGTTTATAATGCCCTTAATAACTGTTAAAAGTTAATCTATAGACTAAATTGTTCATTTTTGAAATTTTTTAACAATGCTTATTTTAAAAAATCATCGAATAAACTAGTTATTTAAGATGAATAATCAGAAAAAAATGATGCAAAGTTTGGTATCTTTTACAATTTAGGATATTACCTGACACAAAAACTTGAGGAAAGTTACAGGTATTAATTAAAAATTTTTTTTAATTAATACCTGTATAACTTTTCTCAACTTTTAAACTGTTATTTTAAAATTTTTTTAATTAATACTATATAATATTTTTAAGAAATCCACTAACAGAATCAACAAAATTAAAATTTTATTGATTCTGTGAGTTTTTAAAATTTTTGGCAATATTGAATACATTAATTATTTTGGTTAATAATAAATTAGCTTTTATATACACAAACATATGAAAATAAATTTTAAAAAATTGATACTATTGAATCTGCCTATAAGAAAAATATACTTGTGAAGGAATAAAAATTTTTTAAATATATTAATTATAATTTAAACATTTCTTATATCATTTGCTTTGAAACCCAATATATCAAGCCAAATTTATAAATTTCTTGATAGTTTTGAATTCACTGAGAAATTTTCCCTCACTGAAGCTGGCATCAAAGTTCTTGAGAATCTTTATTCAAATAAGAAATAAGTAGCAATAACTAGACAAGGAATAAAGATGCTTGCTTGCTTTATGACGATTCTGAAGGAAAAGATAGTGTCTTAGTCTTGCTTGACTCAAATGGATGCTTTTCTCATCTTCAAAAACTATATTGAGAGACATTGAAGATTATGATCTAGGTGATCAGTCTATAGTTCAATAGTAATGCTTCTTCATTTCCTTCTTAAATTTCCTTTTTGTTTGTCAGATTTTATTTTTTCTGTAAATTTTTGATAAGTACAATATAGGTCTATAGTTCAATAATAATGCTTTTTCATTTCCTTCTAAAATTTCCTTTTTGTTTGTCAGATTTTATTTTTTCTGTAAATTTTTGATAAGTACAATATCAACAGCCCCACTCCACGGGTGGGCCCGCGGGGCCCCCACTCTTTAATGGGCCCCAGGCCCGTCGGACCCATTGGGTTTTATCTTCCCAGTGGGCCCTCAGCCCGTTAAGTACAATATAAACATATATCTTTCTTCTTATCACAACTAACTATTTATAACCATTCTCCCTAATTTAACATTCTATTTATGGGAAAATCTGACTCTACTTACATTGGTGGTCTGGGAACCAATTATGACATAACTTCAAGGGATGACTATATTTATTAGAATATGTATATATTCTAGAGAATAATAAGAATAAATTAATTATTTATTTATTTATTGGTAATCAAGATAAAAGCATAAAAATTTAAATTAATAAATTCACATAAATCTATATAAAACAAAATCTTGACAAACTTATCAGTCCTTTAAAAGTATTTCTTTTAGAAATCCAATAAACATATTGAGATTTTGTTTTATTATTGTTAAGGACTTAGAAAATATAAATTTATTAAACTGATAACTAAGTCTAAATTTCAAATTCAAAGTTTATAGGTTGGTATTATAAAAATATAATTACTTGATAATTAGATAGCTCTTTTTCAACATAAGATTGTGCAGTTGTAACATTTTGTGAACAAGTTTGAATACATTGATGAACTTCTTCCATGCTTGCAGAATTTAAGTCACAGCATTTTGCAGCACATCTATGCATATCACCCTTTAAAACAAAGTAATCAATTAAAACTGTTGATAAGCAATTTATAACACAGTATATAAATATAACCAATAAACATTTAACACATTAGCTGAAAAGTGTTATTTAATAATCTGAAACATTTTCAATTTTTTCTAGGTCATATATTATAGGTTATATATAAGAATATTTAAATAAAACAATATTGAAATGTTTTAATTTAATTGCTTAGTTCTTATTCTTATAAAATCCTCTACAATTAAATACAAATTATTTTCTTTACTATTAGCAACATAATACTGTATATTAATAATTATTATCCATAAATTCTTTGCTATTTTTTACAGATTGATGGCGTAAATGGAAGATGGTGAGGAAGTGAAATGTTATTGTTTTTCTTTTTTCTGTCTGTTGGCACACTTGACTCTGCTTCAGACCCACTGGGGGTCTGTCTGATTAAAAAATTGTCCAGTGTGTTCTGGTTTTGTCTACGTCAGGGGTTCTTAACCTTTTGATGACTCCAAACCTCCAATGGATTGTCCAATATGGTCCCATACCACCTGCACTCGCATTTCATTCACGTATTACCTAAATATAAATTAATACATTAAATAAAATAAATACCAGTACTAGAGATTGAGTCCCATACTCCCAGAAGTATGGATACCCCTGGTTAAGACCCCTGTTCTATGTTTTAAATGTTTCTAAAGTGACACAAGGCATTATCATTGAAAATATTTAGTTAGGTTAGTTGATTTAAGCAGCCATATCTCCCCATTGGATATTCTGTATATGGTGGCAGCCATTTACAGAGCCCATCACAGGCTGGCCAACACCCATGATGGGTCAACTGGATGGTTGAAGGATGGGGTTCAACAGGCCGGGCCTGGACCCCTCCTGAAAAATTGGAGGTGTGGGACCCGGATCCTCCAAGGTGGTAAGCCAAAGCTTTAGCATGTGGCGATCTGGCCAACTTGAAAATGTTTATGTTGAAGGCTTGTGTGTTTGTAACTTGAGATACAGTATGTCATCTGAAATGCTTTGTGTTCGGAAAATTTGTTTGTGATTTTTAAGGCATTCGTGTACCGAGGTTTAATTGTATATAAAAAAAATAAACCAAGTATAGTACTAAGAAATTAGAATACTTGTTAGTTTAGATGTGGCTATTTTTGAATGATATTATTGTTTTATTTTCTTAAATCGCAAGGAGATAGCCACATCTAAATTGTAACAAATATTCTAATTTCTTAATTCTAGACATGGCTTACTTTTTACATACAGTATATTTTTAAATGGATACAGTATTTACTTCTATAATTATTAACAGACTGTTTTTTAAGGATTCTTCCAAATATTTAACTAATTCAACAATTCCTATTATAAATGGATTTGTCTTATGTGGATTCATCTTACGGCATGTTTGTTCAAATTTTTTCCATAAAGACATAAAGCACACTGCAATAAATACATTTACTAATATAGAAGAATATAGAGCATACAAACAAAACTTTTTAAATCTTAAGTCTATAGAAGGCTGTGCAATAAGTTCATTTCATTTCACACCTATAAATTTTGAAATCAGTTTTTCTATAAGTGTTTATTATTTCGTAACATGGGATGGAAGTGGACATCTTGGATTCAACATAAAAAATTTATAAGTAAATAAAAACTTAGTCTGTACTGTAATTAATAATAATTTTAATATATTAAATACCAGAATGAAAATTTTTGGCACTATAGTAATCTAATGTCTTGTAATTATCAAGCTCTTTTCAACACAACATTGTTTAATACATTCTTTCAATGATTTAATAAGAGATAATCTCAAATAAGAATATTTCTAATTAAAATATTCTATTATTAAATTAGGGTATGGAAAATCCTTACCCGTATCCTAATTTTTTTATCTCATTAAATTCGCAATAATAATTAAATAAAAATTTATTGTTTATTATACATTTCTCAATATAAAGCATACAAACCAAACTTTTTTAATCTCAAGGTCTATAGTAGGCTGTGCAGTAAGTTCATTTTAATAAAAAAAAATAATAAATTTTCAAATAAAGCTGAGAATTTTTAAATTCTGATGATGATAACCTATTTTATCATTTTTAAAATACTAGATTATATTAAAAATTTAAAGATTGATTATGTAAATATTAGCTGAGCACAGGGCCATAAAAACCATAAATTCGCCATTATTATTGAATCAAATATATTTAGTGATGGCCATTTTACAATCTTCCTATGAGTTGGTCAACATTCATTGAAAGATGAAGGATATCCTTCATCTCTCTTAGGAATCGGATCTCTTCATGATCTCGGATGCTGTTTTGATCTCATGAATCAAGATCCAATTTATGAGAGAGATGAAAGATATCCTTTATCTCTCCATGAAATCAAGATCCGAATCAATGAATTGTACTAAAGTCTATGAAAAATACGAAGATGTGGGACCCAAAAAACAATTTGGATCCTTCACGTTAATTTTATTAAAATATACATTTTTTTTTTTCGATAAATATTTAATACAGAATTAATAAAAAATGTACTGTATATATTTTTTATTGATTTATGAATCTTTGCATTTCTCCTAAATGTGTATTAATTTCTTATCATCATCCTAGAAACTTATGAATAAGCAATTTCATTGACTTGTGAATACAAAATATGAATAATTCGCAGAACGTATTACAGTAATCGTTCTCTTGGAATGGAAAATCCTTCCAAATTTTAAACAGAATTCTTAAAAACAATCTTTTTTTTTGTGTTTATATCATTCAAATAATTACTGTTTCATACCAATAACTACATAAATATGAAGATTATTCATTCGAGAAATGAATCATTCAAATATAGTACAGTCAATAGGGCGAACTTTGGACCAGCGGGGGTAACTTTGGACCACCCTGTAAACATGCATTATTTCTTTGTTTGTACTTTTTACAAATTAGATATAGCCTCGCTAATTTTTTTATAACGTGCAAAACTTATATTACTACCGTCTGTTGATTAGTTTAAGTCCCAGAATACTTCACAAAACTCTCATCAGGCTTCACAAAAACACCTATTGAAACACATGTTTGTCAAACGGTATATTCATTTCGAAATTGCAGATATCTACGGGTTAGAAATGTACTAAATAACTGTATAGAGTTGATTCTTACTGTCTAAGTATTAGTAATCTTATGAAACTAATGTGCTTGACATTATAAATATATTGTTATAAAGAGAAATTTGCACACATGTTGAAATATGTCTGAATTATGGACAACTTCGGACCGGGCGAGTGGTTAACCTGCTGGTTTAATTTCATTTATTTTCAAGTCAGTGCATTATTTTCGCACAATTAGTATATTTTATTCATATATTAGATGAATGCTAGTCAAAATAACTGAAAAGTAAATTTTATATAAAAATTAGATTATAAAATATAAAAGCAACATAACTCGTTATGGTAGGCCACGGTATTATGCGAGAAACTTTGAAATTTTTATAAGTATGAAGAGTAATTTTTTTCTGTGATTTTTTCCCAGTAATTAGTGGTAATATAAAACATATAATAATTTTGTTTATATAAATATTTTACTATATTAATATAATACATAAAATATTTCTTATTTACGTTATCTTAATTCTTATTTATTACATGACATTTTCATTTAGTTTATTTTGCATCTAAGTTTAATTCTTCAAGTGGGCAAAAATAACGGTTTCAGGGACAAAACACCATGAAGAAGTTTTTTATTGATAGTAAAAATAGATTAAATAAAGTTATCGTAATGAAATTACAGTTTTTTTAAAAGTAACAAAAATGTACCCGACTTAATATATTAAAAAATTTCTGTATGCAGCTAGCTAAGGCAATTTTTTTCTCATAATCATATTTGTTAGATTCTAAATGTGGTTCACAGTTGTTCTGGACTTCAAATTTGCAGAAATAAATAAATTACAGTTGATTTTTAACACGTGGTCCAAAGTTATCCGATTCTAAAGGTAACTTTGACCGGCTATAAAATAGCTTGTCATTGCTAAATAATACAAATTCCCTTTACAATTTATATAAAAGGCATAACTTCAATGAACATGAATTCCAACGGTTCATGCATGAATTGTTTTCAAGTGTATTTAGATGGTCAAATTTTGAAAAAAAGCGAAAAAGTGGTCCAAAGTTCGTCCTATTGACTGTACCATATTAACTGTTTACTTCACTACTTATCAGCACGTGGCGCACTCTGACGGGAAAATAATCAACTAAATACCATACCGTAGTTATAACCGGTGGACATAATTAAATTATATTTAATATATTTAATATTTAATAATAAAAATTATATGAGATATTGGATAAGTCAAAAATCGGAATAAAAAGAATATAATGAACACAAAATTTAAATTTTTTAAATATTTTTATCGAACTGAAATAAATTGAAGAATTATTATAATTAAACGTGTAATATACGAAACAGGTAAGTCTGCTTACTTGCATTCTTCTGAGATGTGATTTATCTAAATCCTGGAGAAGATTGTTTAATCCTTTCTGAACACGAGTTTGAGCTTCCTGCGCCATTTTAAAATATTTGTTTGGTAAATAGATCAGTAACCGTTTTATAAATATAGCCCAATTCTCAAATAAAATATTTTTTTCTTTGAAATAAATAACAATAATGGAAAAATATATTATACTAACAGAAAATGAAAATTTTGAATTTTATTAGCAACATTTTAGTTACACTGTTAAAAATATTGGTCTAAAATATGCCTCATTATAATCTGTCTAGAACAGGCATATCAAATACGAGCAATGACGTAACCAGCTTTTTTTTTTTGGGGTGGGCCAAGGGTGAGCCACACCGATGTGAAAAAGAACATTCTCCCGTATGCGCTTTATTAAATCGCATTTATGTAACAGAATGCTTGATGATCGGTTAAGCAATTTAGCAATCATGTTCATCGAGAAAAAAATCGCAAAAGCTCTCGATTTGGACAAAGTAATCGATCGTTTTGCATCATTAAGTAAAAATCACCGCATAATTTTGTATTGAGCTGATATCAAATAAATACTTATATTTATTGGTATTTTGAAACTTTATTTATTCTTTCCAGCTAATCGCATTAATTAAGTACTGCGTAAAATGTGCAAAGGACGCGTTTTTCGCAGCTTGTAAATAAAAATTTTTTATGGCTATTAGCGTGAAATTATGTGAGCTTAAATTATGCTTGTGGTTTTTCATTTTTACGGAATACAAGGCGTCTTGGATTATGAGGAGTTTAATATATTCGGTTGTATATTTTCATTTTTATAAAACTCAAGGGGTCTTGGGTTATGTGGAGTTGAACTCTTGCAATTTTCAATATTACGTTTCGGGTTATATATTCAAAGTGTGCCAGAACTTTCAATGCATGGGCCATGGCCCACCTGGGCCCATCTGTAATTACGTTCCTGAATACGAGGTTTCCAGCCCTCTTCATTGTGGCCTATTCTGTGCCCATTCCATTGCCATAAATATTTTTCAAAATCATTTATTTTACATACTTTAACTATTCACAAACAGAATAATACAATAAAACAGTAATTAATTTGAATAATAAATAAATTTATAATTTTATCTGTTTTCTTATAAAATGTACTTAAATTTTTTCAAATTTTATTCTCCTATAAAAAATGGAGCTATTGTTGTATACTGTAAACGTTTTCAGTGTAACTGACTTGAATGCTTCGGATGTGAACTTCTCAACATTTCTTTGTATTCAATATTATTGGCCAATTAAGGAACTGTTATCTCCAATTCCCTAATTGGAGATAACAGTTCCCTAATTGGCGAATTCCGCATACCACACTTCCAGATTTTTCAAGAGGAGTTCGGGTTCGGCCACTGAACTTCATCCTTCAATCTTCCAGTTGATCCGACTATATATATTGCCAGCCAATAGTGGTTCTAAAAGTGGTCGCCACTATTTAAAGTATATCCCATGAAGATATGACGGCTTAACTAATCTGACCTAACAAAGTCTTTAAACTCAATTCCTATGGTTAAGTTAGGTTAGTTTGGTTCAGATTTGGTTAAGCTTTGTCCTCATGGGATATTCTTTATCTGGCAGCGGCCACTTATAGAGCCCATAACAGGCTGCTAACACCTATGATGGGATCACCCGGATGATTGAAGAATGGCGTTCAATAGGTCGGGCCCGGACCCCTCATGAAAAACTGGAGGTGTGGGACCCGGTTAGGTTAGGTGAGGTTAGTTCGGTTAAGCCGCCATATCCTCATGGGATATTCATTATCTGGCGGCGGCCACTTATAGAGCCCATCACAAGCTGGCCAACACCCATGATGGGGCAACCGGATGGCTGAAGGATGGGCTTCAACGAGCCGGGCCCGGACCCCTCCTGAAAAACTGGAGGTGTGGGACCCGGATGCCCGGATCCCTCCTGAAAAATTGGAGGTGTGGGACCCGGATTTGAAACAGACCCCTCCTGAAAAACTGGAGGTGTGGGACCCGGATTTGAACCCGCTCCAGGGTGGTAAGCCAAAGCTTTACCACGCGGCCATCCGGCCGACACTCCTGAAAAATTGGAGGTGTGGGACCCGGATTTGAACCCGGATCCTCCCAGGGGTGGTAAGGCCGCAGCTGTACCACGCGGCCATCCGGCCGACGTGGGACCCGGATTTGTACCGGATCCTCCAGGGTAGCTTTACCACGCGGCCAACCAATTCTTATGGAGGACTTTTAATTGCCGGTCTATAGGAATTGAGTTTGACAACCCTCGTCTAGAAGGCAGATTTTGGAAGCGTTAGATGCAAAACCTATAGATTTTTTTAATGAAAATCAAATATTAATTGTTAATTTCATTCATCATTTCCTTAAATGATCATATTAATTAGGTATGGATAGCTCATAGTGGGTTGTAGACTTGTCGTTTCATTTAATTAACTTAAAATTCTTCTGTTAGGCTTCTAATATGATTTTAATTTTTAATCTTTAGTTGTGTTTTAACACTGCTTATCTTCTGGTCAAATATATGGCAGAGTTATTCTAGACTTTACCACGAGCCATGATAAATTCTGAAATTGCTTTTATTCCAATAGAATAAAATTCATTTAATTTTTTGAATAAATAAATACATTATCAATGAAAAGTTTTGCATATAAAATATATATATATTGATAAATATTTTTTAACATCAGTTTATGGTACGAATGATGTAATTGATGAAATATATGAATTATGGATATCAACAGGAATTGTGGATCTCCATAATTCGTGTTTCAAGATCCAATTCTATCTGAAGGATTCGGAATTGATTTCAAGGAAGAGGGATTAGGGTTCGGCCATTGAGCTCCATCCTTCAATCTTCCAATTGATCCGACTGCCTGGAATCAATTCCGAATCCTTCAGATAGAAGGCTAAAATGTACCACATATCTTTCGACCATATTACAACTTGATAGATTCAATTTTCATCTATCATTGAGCGTTACCCAAAGCAGAATTGCCAGATTTAAATATTTATAATACAGGACATTGAAAATGGAATAAATAAAACTAAAAATATTAATTAGATTATGAATATACATTTATATAAAAAAATTCAGAAATGAATTATAGGATTCTAACAAAATGAACAAAAATTATACAGAGTGTGAATGAGAACTAGCAAAATGTGCCCGGTGTTGCCTGGGCACACTTTGCTAATTTTCAATATATTGCGTTAAGAAAAACTTATTTTTGATTATTTACTTGTTGATTTCTTCTACAGCCTCAGCTGTTCAATAGTTCTTTGATACAACCTTCATAATTTCAAGAAGCTTCAAGAATTATGAGTCTATATCTATATGTCTCTTCCGCTCTTCGATTTGAAAAAAAAATTATGTGAAGGAACATTTAAATTCCTAACACTGTTATATTTTATATTATAGTAATCGAAAATTTGATCATTTTACTGATCTGTATTGTATTCTAGGAAAATTTTTTTAATTATAAAATTATTTCATGCATTGATTTCATTTGTTATAATATTTCATGTTTATTGAAATGATAAATTATCATCAGATTACTAATTGAATTACAACTGGTAGAAATTATTTGTTCTTTTTGAATTTATTAATGTATAAATCGCGGAATCAATTATCAATATTTTTATTTTTTATGCCCCTTTCCAATCATGTAGATTACTAAGAGGCGGGGCCAGTTTCAACCATGGGCTGCACCCACACCCGTGGAATGAGGGACTGGATGGTGAAGGATGGAGGATAGTCGAACCTGGCCTAGAACCCCGAAAAAACTTTTAATGAGATACCGAACACGAAACGAGAACCCGGGTCCTTCTGCGTGACATGCCAACACGATTATCAATATTACGTGACATTGCGATGGCATCATCGTCACATAATATCATCGTCATCACGTAAGCATTCTGATGCATCGGACATCATGGGATCTTGTGATGACATCCCGAATTCGGACAAAATGATTTTTGCATAAAATTCAGTTATTATATAACATTTGGAATCAGTTGTCTGATTACGTTTACAAGTAGGCGCGATAATGATGTCACAGTGACGTCACTCCATTGTTATGCGTGGCCAACGAGAAAGACAGGCCACTGCGCAAACCGTTAGCAAGAATATCACGTGACCTCAGTGGTCTGACATACAATATTGAACTCTAGAAATATGATAAGAAAACTATTTAAAATATATTTCAGTTTGACAAAATGTAACACTAATAATTTTAATCAATCTCTCATATATTTTTATACCATACATTATAGAAATAGATAATAAAAAGCGAATTAAAACATTTAAAAACATTTAATAATCTTAAGTTTATATTTTTTATATCCAACATTTATTGAAGTATTCTTTATTTTCTGATACTTATCATTAATAGCGTATTGAAGTTATTTATTAAAATTTTTGATGTGACAAGAAGAATGTCATTTTTTCTAGCAATGTATTCTGACATAAACATTATAAAAAGGAATATTATCTGCTCTGTTTAATTCAATTGAAGCTATCTTACATAAAACAGATACTTGTTTTCCAGAATGCATGAAATTATCTTTGAAATGCATAATTATTAGGGACATATAATACTAGACAATGGAAACAGTGTAAGCAATTGATTCAGTAGGAAGAATGAGTTGACTTCTATCCAGATCTTTAATGTGATCAAATGAGCAATCTTCAATATCTACTTCTTTATCCAATTGTAGCTATTAACAGCATATGTGGCATTTATTTAATTTCAATACTTTTTTTAACTGTAAACCCTCCAATGTATGCCGATATTGGCAAAGAATCATTAGATATTAATTGAAAATCAAAATTATTTTCCAACAATTAAGAAAATTCATCGAGACTTATAATCACAGTTTTCTTTCACAGGAAGTAAAGTCTTTAATGGTATTTCTATATTATTTGCTGCAAGCAGAACATTTTCAGCAATATAAAACTGTAATCAGAAAAAAAAAATAGTACTAAGAATCATTTATGTTTATTCTCTTCGGTATATTACTAATTTAAAATTAATAATTATAGTTTCATCTTGTGTACTTAAACAGAATAATAATTTTTATTGCTTAAAGCAATTTCTATATTGTATTCTCTTTGTCAACAAATAAATAATATTCTTTTTCTTCAGCTAAATATTAATTTTAGACTAATTTATTATTTATCATTAATGCTTTCTCTGCTAAATATTAATTTTAAACTAATTTATTATTTATCATTAATGCTTTCTCTTCTCTGGAAAATTATACAAAAAAAGAGCAATTTTGAACAAAATTTTTATATTTATATATAGTATGTGTCAATGAGTTATATCGGATTTATGAGAATTTAATATTTTTAATACAATAAAGTATCAAATTCTCATTAACTGTATATTTATTAGATAGAATATATAACAAAAAATCCCGATTCATAATGAAAATTCAGGTAAGATTGTTATAGCTTACCTACCAAAATTCATATAACAAAGTTACAAACTGAAAATTACCTGGTTAGTAATTTCATTAAACCAATTATGAAAATACGATAGACAAATACTGTATATGTTTTTTATTTCATTATAGAACAACAAAAATGAAAAATTAGATGATTAAATAAATTAAAAATAAAAAACAACAAAAATTAAAAATTAGATGATTAAATAAATTAAAAATAAAATGACCGATAACATATGGAATCGTAAAATCAGTTAATCTTAAAGAAGAAAATCCCTTAATTAACAGCACAGAAATAGTCACAACGGCTTCCTTCTAAGACCAGTAAAATCACGTGATTTTTTTCGAGCGGAGGCGTGTCTTTCTCGTTGGCCACGATTGTTACGTTATCGTGACGACAGATAACAATTGCGATTTATGATATCATTTCCATTATCACGCCATCATAACAATTATCGCGCGGAATCCTGTCTTTCTCGATGGCCACGATTGTTACGTTATCGTGAAGACAGATAACAATTGCGATTTATGATATCATTTCCATTATCACGCCATCATAACAATTACGTTTTTCGACGTCACCAACTGTTGCGTCATCGTAATGTCATATGGTGACACTATAAATCATCACGAATTCGAACATCACTCTGAAGGATTTGAATGAAGGCATTTTCGCTACAACTCCGAAATATCCTTTTCCTAGGACGATCTCCACTCAGGGTAACCTATGTTACCTGCGGAGCCACGAGAAGTCTCCAGCTAAATTTGTTTCAGGAGGCTTTGCAGGACAGACATACGACAGCAGACAAACATTAAATTTTATAACTTATATACTTGATATAGATAAGTAATTTTAAAAAATTGGTATATATTAAAAGATCTAAATTTGAGTCTTTTACTGTCCCTTTTCAGAATTTTGAAATTATATAGCTTTTAAAATTTTTGATCTCCATAAAGATTCACAGGAGTTTAAAGTTTTTTAAATAAACTACCACATAGTTCTATAATTTTAAATACAGTATTTAATGATAATTTCAAAAATTCCTTCTATTTTTTAAACTATTTCTAAAAATTATAGGTTTTAAATGATGAATAAGCCTTTTTATATAACAAGCTTCATGTTATCTGCATTTAATAAAGGAGTTGTATGCTAGAAATATTTGCGAAATTTATGATATTTTTGACTGTTATTATTAAAATAGATAATTTTAATTGTAATCATAAAAATATTGATTGTTTAAATCGGGGTGGGCAACCTTTTTTTTGTAGGGGGCTGTATAGAAAAATTTATGGTGGACCACAGGCCAAAACAAAAACAATTGATAATAATAGTATTTATTTAAAAAAGAGAAGGTACAGATATGTAAGTATACATAGCGTTGGTATTAGATATAATAAAATAATGTGGCCCGCGGGCCGGAGGTTGCCTACCCCTAATTTAAGTAATGTATCGTGGATTATTATGGCTCAAAATTATTTGTGTATAATTACGTAGTTCTGAGTGATTTTCGATCAAAAATAAAATAAATTTACAAACCAAATATTTTAAGCCGAATTAACGCCTAGCGTAATAATTTAGAATTAAACTGCAATTTTAATAATTATTTTTAAATCGAGGCTACATTTGTTATCATCTGTTGAGTTAATAATTATTTATTTATTTTTTAAAATTTGGGCTAAAGTGGCGCCATCTAGAAAGTAATAATTAGAATATAATTTAAATTAATTTTCTTGAAATAGAATTTTGCCACCGGAATCTTTGGGATAGTGCCCCAACGCCTTATCAATTTTGCTAGTGAGGCATCCGGCAGAATCCCATTTCGGGAAATTTATGTAATGATTAATTTGGAAATTTATTGGATTAGGCCAATCATGAGGCCTATACTATACTCCGTCTCACTCTCAACTGATAGTGACGTTATGCGATCTTTGGTTGTAACTATCCGCTTCAAAAAATAAATCGCAGAATTATTTCCTTTACAATAGGTTTTAATTTCAAATCAAGTACGTAGTTTTTAATACTTTTTTATAGTTGTAAATAATTTCAGTAATGTACTGGTGACAATCACCGGA
>AYEL01082716.1:0-12180 GCA_000484575.1 Olivierus martensii
TACTCACAACAATACACAGGAAAAGCAAAGATTTATCATCAATTATTTTTTATGGATTAAATTTTGTTTACATCGGTTTTAACTAAATATTATTGTCAGCAGATATAATTGTGTATATCCAATATAATTTTTGAAATATATTTGTTTGTCTCTTCTGTTTTTGAATTACCTCATTTTTGAATTGATATAAAAAATATGTGGTATATAAAAATTTTTTTTTCTAAAATATTAAAATATATTTAATAATAATAATAATAATATTTTTCTAATAAAAAATAAGTTAAGGCAAAATCTCAAATGAAATTCCAAAAGTGCTATCTGAATTTATTACCTCATTACACTGCTCCATGGTAATTATAAATGTATATCTCAATCTCTTCAAGCAGGGAACAAAATCAACTATTTCTTCAAACACAAAACTTTCTTTATTAAAGTACCTTTGGTTCTATCGAGCCCCTATCAGTATAACTTTACAAACCAATATTTTAAAATACATTAAAATGCAGTTATCTAATTGAATCTACATTCCAAAGTTTCAAACATTCTAAAATTTAAAGTTCGAAAAAAGTTCCTTCAGCATTCACATTGCATCATACATCTCTAATATATTTTCCCACTGCACAACAACTTGACAGGATATTGAGAGTGAAAAAAATGCCCAAGTTTTCTGAGAAGAGTTAAAGTATTATCACCAAATCCTCCTAGGTTATTCACATTCATTAAAACTCTAAATCCTCAGTAACTATTTGCCCAGTTGTTAATACATCTCCAATATATTTTCCCATTGCACAACAACTTGACAGGATATTGAGAGTGAAAAAAATGCCCACGTTTTCTGAGAAGAGTTAAAGTATTATCACCAAATCATCCTAGGTTATTCACATTCATTAAAACTCTAAATCCTCAGTAACTATTTGCCCAGTTGTTGAAAGAAGGGTTTTGCCTACATATAGAATAGAGAAGACACTAGCAAAATGGTGCTTGTGATCCTTTTTATGATGATGTCTGAAGCTTCATATTCATCAGCTTTATATTCATTACCATCACTTTCATTCCTTAACTTCAACGAGGCAATTTATAGATGTTCTCCAGGAAGTAGGCCCACTCCCCAAAGAGAATATGGAGGTGTACAATTTTGAAGTGCTATATCCATTGATAAAATCAGCTTGCATACTATTAAAGTGCTTGCTGCTTGAAAACATCCCGGAAGAAGAAGCAGATCCAGTAATTCTGAGGGATTTATGCCACCGTCTAATCCATGAGGCGTACTTCAAATTTATCAGTGAATGCTATAAACAAGCTGTAGTGGTACCAATTGGCAGTCCACTTCAGGGGTACTTGTGGCAGAACGTGTTGTAAAGAAGAAAGAAAATGAGATATTTCAAAATTTCCTTCCAACAGTAAAGCTCTATAGAAGATATATTGATGACATAATAATAATAATAAGAGAAAAGAACTTAAATCAGCTGAATATAGAAAATATGTTCGAAGATAGCAGCCTAGGTCTGAAATTAAAAAGAATGAAAGAAAACGAAATTGAAATAAGCTACCTTGATGTCAATATAAAGATTGAGGGGAAAATACCAAACACAAGTGTATAGGAAGGATACCTATGTACCTTTATTTATACATAGGGAGTGAAAAGAACCTTGGCATGTTAAAATGGTGGCATTTAGGGATCTGCTGTGTAGAATACTTACACAATGTAATACCTGGGAAGGTGTGCAAGAAGAATTAAAATGGATTATACACCAGGAAGAGATATATGGATACCACCATAGTAGCATATGAAATTGTGGCAAAATTTAAAAAAGAAAAATAGAAGGTTTGATAACTCGGAGAATACCCAGGCCGAAAATGAGAATGATAAGATCCCATATACCATGAAAGCGAATCTTTTCCTATTGAGGCATAAGAAAAAGATTGAGAGAGCAGCTGGTAGAAGAATAACATTTAGGAGGACCAACACTGTATTTAATATTATGAGGAATGACAAAGATAAGAGGAAGCCTGTGAATTTACTAGGGGTTTATGAAATTAGTATAGAAAACAAAGATACTACTAGTGAAGAAATATATATAGGATCCATAGTGAGAGCAATTAGGAGGAGAGTGAAGGAACATAAAGCAGATATAGAAAAGTCAGAAGGTAGTACAGCCCTCGTGCAGAGATGATTAAATTTCAACGCAACAGCTAAGTGGGACCAAACGAGACAGCTAAGAGTATTAGATGACACCCAGAAGTTAAGGGTTGCTGAAACATTAAAAATCTTTGCCAAAAAATCGAAGGGGAATAATATAATCAATTTTAACAACCCTAAAAGAGTTAGTTTGTTGTGGGAATACAAAACATATTAGGAAAAACTTGGTTTTGATTATTTACATGTTATTTTCTTCTATTTCAGTCATTATTATTTTTTAATGCAACTTTTATAATTTCCGGAAGGTTCTCAAACTTTTGAGTCTATATGACTGTTTGCTTTTTGATTTGAAACATCTTACTTGGAGGAATATTGAAATTTGTAATGTTATGATATCTTGTACTATACCTACCTAAGAAGGTTCTCAAACTTCTGAGTCTATATGACTGTTTGCTTTTTGATTTGAAAAATCTTACTTGGAGGAATATTGAAATTTGTAATGTTATGATATCTTGTACTATACCTACCTAAAATTGATCATTTTAATGTTCTTCATTGTATTGTCTCCGGGAAAAATTTTTAATTGGAAAATTATTTTATATTTATTGAAATGTAACATTATCACCAGACTAACTGAATTACAACTGGTAGAAATTATCTGTTCTTTCTTTATTTATTAAAGGATAAATGATCTCTCAATTTTATAAATATTATGTCAGGATGACCTCATTGGCATGTTTACATGACATAATCTGTTTGATACAAAATAAAACTAAAAACTGAAAAACCTAAAAGCCTAACTGCTCTCGTCGGTGTTCAAATAACTATTAAACAAATACTAAGCACACACAAGCAGACCAATACTTTTAAACATAATCATTTAATCAGAGTAACGTTTTCAGCTTCCACGCCATCATCAGCTCTTAGAGCATATAAGTGTAATGTGCAAATAGAGTGGGAGAAAAGCAGAATACTGAAGCCTTTTAGTAATGTGATCAAGCTGTTCACTGCAGAGGAGTTAGATATTTAGATGTAGTAAGAATGGGTTAGTAATTAATGATAGGCAAAGGAATAATTTATCTAAAGCCTGGAAGTTTGTTTACAACAAGGTTCCCAATATAATATCGACTGAGGAGGATTTTGTGGCAAATATAATTTTGTATTTCTGGAAATTGTTATGTGGTTTAGTTTATATTTTTCTATGCATAAATGTAATTTTAATTAAATTAGTTTTATTTGGTTAGACTTTAGCCTTAATTGTAAGACACTGTTAGATATTTAAAATTCTTTGAAATGTTTTTTTTTTTGTATTTTAGTTCTTACTGTTAAGTTTGTGATTCTAGAACTGTGGCATTTTTATTATGTTCCATTTTATGTTTGTAAGAGCTGATGATGGCGTGGAAGCCAAAAACACTACTCTGATTAAATTTTTTTTTTTTTTTTGTATTTTAGTTCTTACTGTTAAGTTTGTGGTTCTAGAACTGTTGCATTTTTATTATGTTCTATTTTATGTTTGTAAGAGCTGATGATGGCGTGGAAGCCAAAAACACTACTCTGATTAAATGATTATGTTTAAAAGTATTGGTCTGCTTGTGTGTGCTTAGTATTTGTTAATAGATTATAATCTGTTTGATTATATCATGATGACATCATGATATATGCCACTATCCTAAATTCAAACTAATTTATTTTGCCATTTTATTCATTTATTGTAGTATTTGGAATTAGTTGACTATTATGATGACATTATGTGGTCACATTAATGATATCACCATGACAATCATTGTTATGTCATATAACAATTGCTTTTTATGACATCATACATTGTTATGTCACGATAACATCATATAATTCAACTAGGAGAATAAGCACAGCTCAAAATATTACTGCCTAGATTATACATTTTCGTAGTAATAATTTGAACTTTATATCATATAACTCATTATAGCATTTGTACTCCATTGGTTTTTCATATTCAATTTTATTATTGATTTAACCAACATATAATATTGCAATTATGTCATCATAGGAGTTCCATGACATCATGCAATAAGGAACATTTTATGACATTGTACATTATGTCACCAATAACATCATGGTGTTATGCCAGTGTCACTGATGTCTTCCCAAATTCAAACATCACTCTAAAGGATTTAAATGAAGGCATTTTCATTGCCACCTCAAAATATCTCAATAAATTATGGGATGATTTTGATCCTGCATAACTTATGTTACCCATAATGCTACGGGAAGTGTCTAGGCCAAATTTGGAATCTTGATCCTGCATAACTTATGTTACCCATAATGCTACGGGAAGTGTCTAGGCCAAATTTGGTCTAAAGGAATCACACAGTTCAAGAGTCTTTGCAGAACAGACAGACATTGCAGTTTATACAGGTATCCCTCACTAGTGATCTCATTTTATGCATTTTTGCTATAATACACTTTTTAAAATGTAAATTAACTTTTTAAATTTAAAAAAAAAAATTGTTTAAAAATTCTCATGTGGATGAACTGCTTGAGTACACTCATCACAGAGCTCAACTAATGAAGAACTTCTGGAAATAGAAAACAGCATGAATGATGGAAGTCAGGAGCCCTTTGTTGCTGATCCATCAAACAACTTTTAACAAAATAAATGTCTGAATTTTTTAAATATATTGACAGTGCTGTCAGAATAATTGAAGAAAATGATCCTAATGAAACTAAGTGCTAAAATTGCGAGAGAAATTATAGAATTCTTTGGCTTGCTACAAAGAACTTTATAGAGAGAGGAAAAAATGTTTCCCGTCAGCTGAATCGTGACTGTTTCATTAAAAAAATTGAAGATCATCAGCATATCATCCCACAGACTTTGAGAGAGCAAGAGAGAAATGATCCATATTCATCATACTCAATCCATTCAACGTTGAATTGAAGACTGTCAGAATTATGTAGTGTTTAGTTATTTATGACTTGAAATAATTAAATTCATTCATCAAACCATTCATTCATTACAATTTGTGTGTTTTGTTTCAATTTAAATAATTCATTCATTAAAATTTGATCTTTTGTTCACAGACGTAAAGTTTTAATTTTTTTATCCTTCTGAAACCCCTATCCTTATCTCAACCATGTTAAATTCAACTCACTTTAATTTTTTTTATCCTTCTGAAACCCCTATCCTTATCTCAACCATGTTAAATTCAACTCACTTTATGTGATTTCATGTTATGCGATTATTTCATAGAACTGATTAATCACATAAAGCGAGAGATACCTGTATATATATTCTAAAATTATTATTAGTCTATTCTTACCATGTTTAATTAATTTGAATGAACTTTTTACATATAGTACAGCAATATCTCGCATAGTCCAGTTAATTGGTTTCTCTTTCTTACCAGATTAATTGAAACTGAACTATTCGAGTTATATAATCTATGGGGAAAATTATAATTGGTTCCAAGAAATTTTCAATTTGCTCATGTTTTTTTAAATCATAAATTCTTATATTAATAATTATTTCTTTACACATTAAACATTAAAATTTTTTATAAAGATTTATAATAGATAGAAGGGGGCAGAAAGTGAATCTGAGTCCATGAATAAATAAAGAGGGCTTGCCTGGCAGGTAAACCATTTGCTTTCTCCAAAACGGCTGCTCAGCGCCATTCCAAACGCAGAGTGGCGATCTGCATAAAGACGTATTTCTACTTCAACTGTGCTGCGGCAGGTTGATGAGTTGCAAATGCCGATATGCCCAGTATTTGTTTCCATTCAATGATTCAATTAAGCATTTGCAGTAAACAACTGACAACATTGCACTTGAGAGGCAGGCACTATAAACAAATGCGGTAAACAACTGACGACATTGCACTTGAGAGGAAGGCACTATAAACAAATGTTAAGATAAATTTGGCAACATTGGAGCATCCACCTGCTTGTCTAAGCTCTTCAAAAAGTGGCTATTCAAGTTATACATAGGTAGTAAGTAGCAAGCACACTTACATTTCATATTTATTTTAAAAAATAAAATTTTTACTTGTCTAAGCTCTTCAAAAAGTGGCTATTCAAGTTATATATAGGTAGTAAGTAGCAAGCACACTTACATTTCATATTTATTTTAAAAAATAAAATTTTTTTATTAATACTTACAATCCAGACTATAGTGAAGCCTGAACTATTTGAAACCAAGGTATTGCTGTATACCTATTTAACAAGCAAATCCAGAAAGAACTAAAATCTACTTTCCAAATATCCTTTATTTTCAAATGATTAAAGTTATTTTATGTTTTAGATAATATGTGGTGCTAAGTTTTACTTCTGCACTGCTAACACTTACTTAGTTCCATCTACTGTCAACTATATAAAATAAAATATTGATAAAAATCAGTTGTAATCATGCACTGCTAACACTTAGTTCCATCTACTGTCAACTATATAAAATAAAATATTGATAAAAATCAGTTGTAATTTTCTAAGATTATATGATCCTACAGTATTAAACAATGCTGCTTAAAGGTGACCATTAATTAGAGCATTACTATAAAAATTCATAAAAATTACAAATTAGTTCAGAACTTATTAGGGGTATTCACAAGCAGACATGATTATCTTATAAGCCTCTTTTTCTTTGGTTGAAATTGTCAGTTTTTTTTAACACCTATATAAAAAGTTTAAATATTAGTAAACTTACTGCATTTATTAAAGTATAATGTTCTTGATTTATTTATTCCTCAATATCTCAAGATTGAGGATATGTCAATTTTCTCAATTCTCTACTTGCAAAGAATCAAACCATTAATTAATGAAATTAATGTTTATTGATAATACTTCCTATTTAAAAGCAATACTAATGAATAATAATTTCTTCATTTAAAAACTTTTATTTGCAATAATTCTTTAATAATTTTATTATTTTTTTTCCTAGGATAATGATGCCTGTTTTTCTGAGATACTTAATTCTGATATTGATGAACTTGATTCTGATACTGAAGAGAAGTGTTTAAATGTAAAAATAATTTTCCTATTTTTATAAATTTATATTCAAGATTACCTTAAAATTTTTTTCTTTTTTAGATTCATATAAAAAATAGTGATTCCTTGGGAGCTACTTCTAATGCTAATAATTGGTTTGTTGATGATAAATTCAATTACAATGAGAAAAACAGAGAAAATTTATCATTAAATCAAGAAAACATGGTAAAACCACTTTATATTACATATTGTAATAAGAATTCAAAATATTAATAAAATTAATATACAGTGCTCCCCAATTATAATATGGGTTTGCTAGATGATGATCCAACATATGTTATAAGATAACCATGCTGTAATCAATGCCTTTAACTATTTTCTAATTCAGTGATTCACTAATAGTCTAATAATGTAATCTAATTTAACTGTTTAGTACAATAAATATAGCTATGCATTTAGAATTTTTTAATAATCAAAAGGTAAATGATGTGAAATGGTCTGAGTAGTTAATAAGAACCCTTACATGGTATTAATTAGTTGTTTGTGTTATATATTTATGTCAAGAGTAACTACAAACATCAAAATTTAGAATTATATGAAAAATTATATAAAAAAATGGATAAATTTTGTCAAAAATTGGTAAATTATAATTTTTTTTTTTTTTAATTTTTTCAAAGATATTTTGAAAATTATTATATATATATACACTGACGGAAAAAAAAATCCCAACACCAAGAAAAAATTATTGTAGCCGCTCACTTGCCAAATTGATTAACTCTACAAAACGAAAGTAGAGAAAAATGATAAAATAAATAATATACATTGTTTTTTAAAATTCCCTTTAAAATATAAATTCAATCAAAAATATATAGTTTTTTAAAATTCCCTTTAAAATATAAATTCAAATAAACATTGTATATTATTACAGATGTAGCTTTTATCTAACGACATAAAATGCATAAGATAGTATATCCTTGAAGTAATCGTTATTTTTATTACAATTTTTGTGTGACTGATCGAGTTAATCGATTTGGCAAGTGAAAATAATAATACCATCGAATTCAATCTTCAAAATATTTTTAAAAGTAAGTTAATGCAGTATTTATTTCAAATGTTTAACAAAGGTTTGATTGCTAGACAATGTCAGAGCATTGCGAGAACGAGGCAGAATGCAGAATTAAAATGGTTGGTTCCCACTATCAGCCATGGAAAGCAGAATACTCAAAAACCATCGCAGATAAACGCGGGGGCAATTCCGCTTGCAGATTCTCACAGTTGAAACTTTGCTTTCCCCAAGATTCTTAATGCTGTCCCCATAATTCATTTCGTGTAAAACAAAATGGGCACTAATCAACAAAAGGCTAGCACTGTTTACTAAATGATGCTATTAACTGCAGTAAATGAGGAAACTGAAACAAAATCGAGGAAGAGAAAATGTTGGATTGAAAATATTTATAAGAAGAAATACGAACAATGTTTTTATGCAATTTTGATTAAAGAGATGAGATTAAATGAAAGAGAATCCCATCATTTTGACTCTCAAGGTTGCCAACCATTCAATGTCACAAAATGCATGGATTTCATTGGTGTATGTTATCTCAACGGATTTTACTGTCGTGGAAAAGTTGAATCCATCTAGACGGTAGCGGTTTTTACTCTGTGGTATGATGTCAAAACCGTGCTGCTTTATCCACAACATGACACACGGCGTATTTCGCCACTGTTCCGTGCTACTGGGAACCAACTTTAGTTGCAGTCATTGAGTTGAGTCAGTAGAGTCTCCATATGGTCCACTTTATTTTTGATTTTAATCATCTCTTTACTTTGTTTAATATAATAAATTATTTATTTTACAAAGGCGTTATTTCTATTATATCCACATATAACGTAACCGATTAATTATTTTTTTTATGACAAAATGAACAGCTTGCCGTGACCAATTAATTATTTTTTATGACAAAATGAACAGTTTGCCGTTATTATGATTAATTATTTTTATGACAAAATTGAACAGCTTGCCGTTATTATTTAATATATGCTATTGTATTAAAAAATTATTTTCTAAATTCTTATTGTCGTATCCTAGATGACTAAAGAAAGATCTTGACCAAAACCAAAAAATTTATACTAAAATTCTTATTGTCGTATCCTAGATGATAAAGCGAAAGATTTTGACTAAAAATAAAAAATTTATTCAATAAAAAACCGGTTAGCCAAAATTTCATCTAGGCGGTATCACACCTTTCTTACACATCTCTCAATTGATCCTTCCGATTTAGTGATTTTAAAAGATGTAAAAATATATTTATAACTTTGAAAGGTAGGTAAATTCAAAAAATGTCTCAGGCATAATACGACACTTATAAATGTTTGAATCGCATTATTGCCATGATTTATATTAGGATATGGAGTTAATCAAATTGTCTTCTGAAATAAATTAATTATTATTCAATGGCCCAAAAAATTTTTGTCATTTAGTGCTGTTAAACCTAAATATTAATAAAATTTATTTTTATTATAAATAGTTAATAGTCAATCAAGTGTATTGACACAAAAATTTAAAAAAAATATATTTATAACTTTGAAAGGTAAATTCAAAAAATGTCTCAGGCATAATACGACACTTATAAATGTTTGAATCGCATTATTGCCATGATTTATATTAGGATATGGAGTTAATCAAATTGTCTTCTGAAATAAATTAATTATTATTCAATGGCCCAAAAAATTTTTGTCATTTAGTGCTGTTAAACCTAAATATTAATAAAATTTATTTTTATTATAAATAGTTAATAGTCAATCAAGTGTATTGACACAAAAATTTAAAAAAATTTAAAAAACGGAGTTAATCAATTTGGCTTGTGAACATATATATATATAAATTCTGATGATATATATATATCATCAGAATTTAATAGGAATTCAAATTCTTATTATATTATCATAAATTATAATAACCAGACATTATCCATTCATATAAATCAGTAGAAATCTTGTAATTTAATCTTAACCTTGGAGAATCATTAGAAAAACTCAATTCATATAGGGCAAACTTCATACAGTGAAACTCTATATGAACCTTAATGTAGGAGTCATTAAATGGCAACCATTATTAGCTTATAGTATTATCTGCAGATTTTATCTTTTTAAGGTGTGAGGCCCGCGAGCCTGCGAAGCCTGCTAGATCAATTACAAGCGGTTTCCGACAGGCGGATAGCCTATGAGCGGCGTGTGACGCGGATAAGGACGGGTGATGAGAGGCTGGACAGAACGGACACTGAGACAACGTTTGTAAGCACAAACATCTTCTTTTATTGGAGAGAGATCAAATAATTACATAAATTACTGACCCGACAATTAGGTCGGAGAACAATACCTTTACAATTAGTTGAGGAGTTACTCGTGCGTCGGTGGATATGACTGGAGTTCGTCTTTCAGTAGCGGCTGTCTGTCGGGTCTTTCTCTGTCTCTTCAATGACGATGTTTCTCTTTCTTCTACGGCCTAAATTTGTTGAAGTGAACAGTTCCCTTTGTACTGGTAGATGAAAGTTGACTAGTTGAATCAAAGTTCGATGAGAAGGACGACGTCAACGTAGGATCTATGGGCCAGAGTCAACTTCTCTCCCGATGAGTTCAATCCAACTGGAATTCCTGGACAAGAGTTGAAGGTTGGAGACAAGAGATGAGAAGGGACCATCTTCCGACTCGGGCTGGAACCAACTAACTCTCCTTTGTTCCCGAGTTTATCTCTATGGTTCGGATTGATAAACAAATATCGCTCTCCCCTTTCCCAGGGAAGGCGACCTTTTAACTCCTGTCACATAACTTAGTATAACCCCTCCGAACACCTGCACGATGTCGGAGTTTCGAACATTATATCATATTCTATTTATTTTCTTTGGGGAGATGGTAGAAACCGGAGGAGTTCGAACCCGGCTGGAACAGAGACCCTCTCACCCGATGTTACCCATAAATTTGTCAATTTCGTCAATTTACGATCGAGTGAGGAGTGATACTTTCCAGTGGGCCGACCTCGGGTCCGTACAAAGGAAACTACAGTTTAATTTTTATTTCTTAATTTTTAAATTATTAGTAATGACAAAAAATTTTGGCTTTTGCAGAAATCTGAGGATTAGACCTTCTTAATAATACCCGATTTAAAGAAATCAGTATAATGGTTTGATTGCAGAAATATATATCCATCCCTATGTATATATTATATATATGATAATAGTTCAGAAATTTTGTTAGTTTTGGTTTTGTTTATTGTTGAAAGATGACAGTTAGCAAGGCAGGAAAATGTAAATTATGTATTATATTTTTACTTAGAATCTCTTTCAAAGAAGGGGGAACAGAAAAATCCTGCAGTACAAATGATTGTATTATATCCAGCACTGTATTGATAATTTGTCAGTTATATAATTTTTAATGTCAATAATTTTATTTTTATTGATGAATTGCAATCTTTAAGGAAGAAAAATACACCTTTTTAATGAATCTATATACAGTGGATTCCACTTAATTGGGACATGTCGGGACTAAGCCATTTTGTCCCAATTCAAATAATTACATAAATTATTGTCCCGACAATTAGGTCGGAGAACAATACCTTTACAATTAATCGAGGAGTTACTCGTCGTCGGTGGATATGACTGGAGTTCGTCTTTCAGTAGCGGCTGTCTGTCGGGTCTTTCTCTGTCTCTTCAATGACGATGTTTCTCTTTCTTCTATGGCCTAAATTTGTTGAAGTGAACAGTTCCCTTTGTACTGGTAGATGAAAGTTGACTAGTTGAATCAAAGTTCGATGAGAAGGACGACGTCAACGTAGGATCTACGGGCCGGAGTCAACTTCTCTCCCGATGAGTTCAATCCAACTGGACTTCCTGGACAAGAGTTGAAGGTTGGAGACAAGAGATGAGAAGGGACCGTCTTCCGACTCGGGCTGGAACCAACTTAAGGAGATGTCCGACTACTGTCTCGGGCAGGAACCAACTAACTCTCCTTTGTTCCCGAGTTTATCTCTATGGTTCGGATGGATAAACAAATATCGCTCTCCCCTTTCCCAGGGAAGGCGACCTTTT
>AYEL01082717.1:0-31563 GCA_000484575.1 Olivierus martensii
TTTTTGTAGGAGACTCGTCTATGGTAGATTTTGGTTTATTTCAGCGAGTCTATGATGGCTTGTATTAAATGGCTGGCTTTTAATTTTATTCAGCCAAACAATACTTGAGTGTAAATCCTTTCTTGACATCTTGACAAAGATTAATGTATGCATGTGTAGCCATACTTTCAAATAATCCCTAAAATATATCAAAAATGGAAAATTCCTTTTCTGCTACTGTCCCAATTAAGCGAAAAGTTGTCCCAGAAATGCTTTTAAATTTTGTATTAGTTTATTAGTTTGGTTTTTGTTCTTTGAGATTTTCCAATTGTGGGCTATCCCAATTAAGCAGAATCCACTGTATATAAAAGCATAAGCTAGGAAGAATAATGCTATTTGAGTGAGGTTACAATGGCCGTGTGATATGTTAACTGGTGATGATATTGATTTATAATGACAGCATCTTTGATAACTGAGCAATTTCATTGGATTTTGATAATGTGTTATTGAGTTTGAAATTAATGATAGATGTTGAATACTGGCTGTGTATTATTTTGTTAAGCTACTGAAATTCAGATTTCATATTAAAGGTTGTCATAGTTTTATTTTTAATGTATAGTCTATCTCTAATATACTAATCTATTGTATTTTATGTTATTTAATATGATTCATAAGATAGGTTTAGTGATTAAACTGATTCCATGTGGTCTTTTGCTATTAGAGATGTTATATATAAACTGTTCCAAGAAATTAGTCCATCCAGTAAATTGTTTTTTAGTTTTTGACAAGAATATTTATATGATTCTTTAACTTTGATTATAATGGAAATTTTAATAGATTTAGTGATTCAATTGATATCACATGCATGTATGTTGCTAGAAATTTGCCATATACATAGGCTTTCCATATGTTTGGGATTAGCCTTGATTGTCCTGGATTTTAGTAGTTGTCCAAGGCTTTAAAATATCCTGGATTTTTTTCTTTACTCCAATATTTACCAAGTCTCTCATTTGTTTAGCTCAATAGGTTCTTTGAATGTATTGTAGTTGAATAGCAATACTACTCATGTAGACTACATGTCCAATTGTTGTACATGTGCAATAAAGTTGCTAATTAAAGCTTTGTTTTAGTTTGTTATTACACTGGCATTACACAATAGCTTGTAAAACTAAAATTCTAAAATTAATAGTAAAAGAAAGTGCAAGTAGAGATAAATTTAATCTCTTGTATGCCATTGATGGCATATGTGTACTTGGCAGGGAAACAATAGAATTTTACAATTACAATTTCATAGCTTCTAAATGATTATTGCAGTTGTGTTTAGGGTTTTTGAAAAAGGACCATAATAAGTATCTGATGATAGTTCCTAAAATGTTTATGGCCAAAATTTCTTATTTTAAATGATTTTTATAAAAATTTATCTAAGTGAGTAGTTTTTTTGAATATTTGTTTTTACCTCCCCTTCTTTATATTCTAGATTATTCTATTAATGTTGTTCTGATTATGTTTTCAAATAAAGTTAATTACTTAAATTTTTGGTAAAATTATTTTTTTTTTATAGTATGAACTATAAAATCTTAAAATTCAAAAGAATATTATATATACCAAAATTTTGCTTAATTCTAATAAAATAGGCAAAATTTATTATTAATCATTGTGTTTATTTACTTCACTTTTTTTACTAAATTTTTGTCAAAAATGAGAAAATACTAATATAAACAATGTGCCATGCCATTAAAAGAGATGTAGCAGTTTTATTGTTTTATTATCACTATTCCTTTCCTGTGCTTTTCTGCCAAGCATATTACTTTCTGAAAAGTGTGGTATTGGGAATGGGGTGAGAATCAACCATCAGGGAGTCTAATAAAAGTTAAGAATTTATAGCTGTTTATATATGAGAGGAGACTATTTTTGTTTTGTTTTTTGATATAAATTTGAAAATTTATAAAATGCTAAATTAAAAATTATTGAAATTAAGGAAAAACATATCAATGAATATAAATTAATAATGATAATATTATTAAGCTAATTATACTGCTTCTACTTAAATTCAGAAAAAATACTATACTTCGAGCACTTTTCACAGTGTAGAAAATTTTTATTTAAGCTGTAATTAATGTTTTCAACAGAGTCATCTTCAGGTTACAGAAAAGTAACCTGAAGATGAATCTATGTTGAAAACGTTAGTTATAGCTTAAATAAAAAATTTTCATTTTCTGTAACCTGAAGATGAATCTATGTTGAAAACGTTAGTTATAGCTTAAATAAAAAATTTTCTACACTGCGAAAAGTGCTCAAAGTATAATATTTTTCTGAACAATGATAATATTTCAATAAATTTATGTAAATTTTGAAATAATTATATGACACACAAAGATAAACACAAACTCTTGCTTTAACTGTCTATAACAACTTAAAAAAGCACTTCAAGCAAGGTATTCAAAGGCTTTTAATCACTTATAACATTTTCGGACCGGATTAAAGTCCATCTTCAGTACAACATTACTTAAGAAAACATTCTATAATTCTCAGATCGTTATAGAACAAATTTTTAAATATTAGAATAACAGAACAAATATTAACAATTTTTTAAAAAAGGTTTTTACAATTTTTAAAATTTTAAAAAGAACAGAGTCAATTCTAATAATAATAATCTTGAAAAACAGGGCATAACAGCCTATACTAAAGACATATATACCATATTAATATTAAGATATAAATATACATTCTATAGAGATATATAAACACACAGATATACGCAAGAAAAGATTACAAAAATAACCATAAAAACGTATAAACGACAAAAATAACGTAATATGAAATAGTCCAAAATCCAGGAAAACGGAGAACACCTATGTCTAAGCACCCTACAATAGTAGCAACAGCACTATAGGATAAATCTAGCAGCATAGAGAGGGGCAAGAAAAAAACAAATTTTTCTATAACAAAAAAATCAAAGGAAAGCTATATCAGCATAACTATACTCTATTCATAGCAGCCCATATCCAAGAAGGCGGTAAATCATCTGGAGTATTATCATTGATTAACTTCTTAGAAATTGAACGTTTTATCATCTCAATAGTCTCATGGGTGGTTAAGCCCCTCCCATCATAAACGGTCTTTATTACTGTAGCATTAGCCCAATGGATATCAATATTAGATTCGTAGAACTTAGATGCTAATGCTGTAGCCAGCCAACCCAATGCTATATTCGCTTTATGTTTGTTAAGCTGCTTGCAAGACTATGCGTGGTATATGGGATAAAGTCTCTGGTTCTTTATCGAATGCCCCCCCAGGCTAGCCAATAGACAACTTACTTCTGACACCTGTAGATATCTGGACCTTACTTGTGATAAGATGTTAACTGAGATATGTAATAAGACGATACAGTTCTCTGACTATAAGACAGCATGGAAGAGAGGAAGCACTTTATATAATAATTTACGAAAAACCCAATGCTATATTCGCTTTATGTTTGTTAAGCTGCTTGCAAGACTATGCATGGTATATGGGATAAAGTCTCTGGTTCTTTATCGAATGCCCCCCCAGGCTAGCCAATAGACAACTTACTTCTGACACCTGTAGATATCTTGACCTTACTTGTGATAAGATGTTAACTAAGATATGTAATAAGACAATACGGTTCTCTGACTATAAGACAGCATGGAAGAGAGGAAGCACTTTATATAATAATTTACGAAATGCGAAAGATCCGATACTTGATAATAGGAAACCTGGTGTCTATGAAATCCCCTTATTTAATAATGATGAGAATTGCCTGCAGTTTTATATTGGGAATACTGCTAGGAACATTTGCAAGCGGCTTAACGAACATAAAGCAGATATAGCGGCGGGTAGGCTGGCTACAGCATTAGCATCTAAGTTCTACGAATCTAATATTGATATCCATTGGGCTAATGCTACAGTAATAAAGACCGTTTATGATGGGAGGGGCTTAACCACCCATGAGACTATTGAGATGATAAAACGTTCAATTTCTAAGAAGTTAATCAATGATAATACTCCAGATGATTTACCGCCTTCTTGGATATGGGCTGCTATGAATAGAGTATAGTTATGCTGATATAGCTTTCCTTTGATTTTTTTGTTATAGAAAAATTTGTTTTTTTCTTGCCCCTCTCTATGCTGCTAGATTTATCCTATAGTGCTGTTGCTACTATTGTAGGGTGCTTAGACATAGGTGTTCTCCGTTTTCCTGGATTTTGGACTATTTCATATTACGTTATTTTTGTCGTTTATACGTTTTTATGGTTATTTTTGTAATCTTTTCTTGCGTATATCTGTGTGTTTATATATCTCTATAGAATGTATATTTATATCTTAATATTAATATGTTATATATGTCTTTAGTATAGGCTGTTATGCCCTGTTTTTCAAAATTATTATTATTAGAATTGATTCTGTTCTTTTTAAAATTTTAAAAATTGTAAAAACCTTTTTTAAAAAATTGTTAATCTTTGTTCTGTTATTCTAATATTTAAAAAATTGTTTTATAACGATCTGAGAATTATAGAATGTTTTCTTAAATAATGTTGTACTGAAGATGGGTTTAATCTGGTCCGAAAACGTTATAAGATGATTAAAAGCCTTTGAATACCTTGCTTGAAGTGCTTTTTAAGTTGTTATAGATAATTATATGACATATTGTAATTAATATTCATTAATCAAAATTTGTATATTAAATCGGTTTTATTGATTTTTTTAAAATATGATCCTATTTTATTCATTTATGGTTTATTTTAATCAGAAAACTAGCAATAATCCAAAAATAGCAATTGTTTTATTGGCTGGATAAATATTCATATTAAAAAAATAGTGCTTTTGGCAATATTATATATGGAATGAAAAACTTCTGAAAAAATATAATTAAAAATATACTTAAATTGTTAAAAAAAGAATAAAAAAATTTAATAAATTGCGAAAATTTTAAAAAATTGTGACAAAAATTAAGAAAATAAGAAATTTCAAATTGTGATGAGATGGACTAATTTAAATTTTTGCATATTAATTAGCTTAATTTTATTATCAAAATTCATTCTAAATCAATTTTTTCTCATTTGGAGTTGTTATTATCAGATTATATGTTTTCCAGTATATATTTTGTAAATTTTTTCTCTACTGCATATTAGTGCTCAGTTGGTTATATGTTGATTTCCGGTATATATTTTGTAAATATCTGTAAGAGCTTGTAATCTACTGTATGAGCTAAAAATATGAGAGTTTATATCTGTAAGAGCTAAAAATATTTTGTTGTTGTTGTTGTTGTTGTTTGTTTATTGCTTTTTTGGTTAAAATATTGTTTAATATTCTATTAAGAGTTTATATCTGTAAGAGCTAAAAATATTTTGTTGTTGTTGTTGTTTGTTTATTGCTTTTTTGGTTAAAATATTGTTTAATATTCTATTTATAAAGAGGATGCTGAAAATTAATTAAATTTTAGATTGGTTGAAACCAACTTTTTTTACATTTACTAAGAAATTGAATTATATCCAAATGTGAAATGTGTTTTTTTTTCTATAAATTTGTAAAATATTGTCAATGAAAATATTCATACTTAATTTGCTTGGAATTCGAATTTTTGAACTTTCTTCAATCTCAGAATTTTTTAACCTTCACTTTGTATATCCAATGATATAGTGATGAAATGCTTAGCTCTGCTCTTAATGGAATAAATATGAAATAGGAGAATTTATTAAAAATTGATATGTAGAAAGTCTGAATTACTGTTCAACGTCCATCTCGTCGTCTGTTCCAAAAAACAGACGACGAGATGGACGTTGAGGAGCATGGAGTTGAAAAAATGTATGATGAACACAAGATTTCCATAAGTTTTTACAAGAACGATAATTAAGCATATTAAATCCCACCATATTATCATTAATTGAAATATTGTCATCATTTAATTGCAATTTGTTAGTGTTGATGATCGGTATTTTGCAGCATCTTAATATTTATAGGAAACTATGATAAACTAATATTTCCTGTTCAATTTTTTTTTCTCTTAATTAGAAAATGAATACAGTAACCTCTTTTAATTATAATCATTCTAAATATAATACCTATTAATTAATGTTTTCAAATTTTTAATTTTTAGTAATAATATATTTAATTTATTAAGATTAATAAGTTTAATTATGAAATGTTTTTCTTAAACAGGAAAATTTAAAATTTAATTTGGACAAATCTGAAACATTTAAAGATTATCAAAATATAAAAAAAAATTCAGATTTACTCGAAAATACAAGTAATTATGAAAATAATACAAATTTTAATCTAAATTCAAATAATAATTTTAGTTTAAAGATTATCAAAATATAAAAAAAAATTCAGATTTACTTGAAAATACAAGTAATTATGAAAATAATACAAATTTTAATCTAAATTCAAATAATAATTTTATAATTGCTACTGACAATATAAAGGATCAGCTTAGCCAGTCTTCAGATGCTATTCTGAAATCAAATAACCAAAAGCAATTATCAACTAATTTGAATGTTGCTGAAAATTTACATGATTTGAACAAAAGTTCAGAAAATATTCTGGATTTAAATGCCAATAATGAATTGACATTTGATGAATTAAATGATTCTGAAAATTTAAGTGAATTCATTTTAAATTCTGTATTGCTATCATTTGATGAAACATCTAATAATGATGAAGAAATAAACAATAAAACAAAACTTATAGAAAGTGAAAGTAACTCACAAGAAATTGTGAAATTGGAACAGAAACCATGTCAACTGATGGCCTATAACAATATGGACAACAATAAAAGAAAAATTACAAAAATTGGAAGCAGTTTACCAAAAATTACAAAGTCAGAGCAAAAGTCAAATAAACCAGTAGCTTATAAAAATATGGATTTATTAAAATCATTATATGAAGATGATGAAAATATTAATTTAATACCAAACAAAAAATCTGAATCAGATGAAGAAATTGATGTTGTGACAGTAGATGAATCTCCAAATTTAAATAAACTTGGACTATTAAAACAAATCAAAATTAAAAATAAAGTATATATGAAAAAAGCATGTCTGCAAGATAAGAAATTAAATGAAAGAAAAATTATACACACCCAAAAAAAATGTGGAAGAAAACCGGCAACGATTCAGCAGAATCAAAAAGTTAATCGGAAAATAAATAAAAATCAAGATCAGACATATAAAAAGACCAAGAAAGTTCTCAATAATATTTGTAATAATAATGAGGATCAAAGAAAAGTTAAATTTAATCAACAAAAACATAACCAGAAATCTAAAAATCAGAGCAAAATATATAAGAATGTTATAAAAGAATGCAAAAAACAAAATAAAATGTTTTATAAATCTGAAAATATAAACAATAACCAAAATAAAAATCATCGAAAGCAAAATAAACAGTCTCAACAACAAGAAAAATTTCCACAGAAGAAACAAATGCAAAGTAATGTAATTCAACAAGCAAAAGACAGCATAACCATTTTTGAATTCAAACAAAATGACAAATGTACAAATGAAACTATGCCATCAAAAAAGAAAAAAACTGAAGGTAATTATTTTAAATTTATAATAATTCTAAATGATATTTAAATCTTTTTATGTGTAAAACATTTTAATTTAATTACTATTATATTTTATGTGAAAGATGATATGCTACTTTTTAAAGATTGTTATTGATATTCAAATTAGTAATGCTCTAAAGATAGCTCATACTTTATCACTTGTCAGGAAAATTTTCAGGGAGCATAGAAATTAGTCAGAAATTGATTGTCAATATACTATAAATGCATTATTCCTTATAATTTTGTGATTATTTTTGAGATATTGCATATTTGGAATTAAGTTGATTTGAACATTTATTCAAAATAATTCAATTTGTTGATACTAAATATACATAATCCAAATTAATTTGTTGAGTTGGATTAAACAAGTTAGTGATAAATTCATTCTAAAATTTACTCCTCTTCAAATATTTGTAAATAATAAAAAAACAAGCACTCTTGATAAGTAAATATATTTATTAATCACTCCTAATAAATATGAGTAATAACATTTTTAGCCTTATTTGACCTCTTCAGCTGTAACTCTGATTACAGAAATTATATACATAAAATTATTTACAGAATACATTTGTGAATATGTGAGTAACACAAAAAAAATTTCAGTCTGCTTTATTTTAATTAATTTTTTAAATTTACCCCTATCTCAAGTTATGGCTCCTTGATTTATGACACTTCAGACTTATGTACGTTTTGAATCGCTGCCATTCCCCAAAGTTTCATTGTTTAATTTGGAATTATAAGCTCTTTAGCAGCATATTTTTGAAAAAATAACGCTTTCTTTTTTCAAAATAGAGCATCAGAATTTCTTTTAGTTATAAATGCTTCATGTTAATTATGCATGTACATGACAATTGCATTTCATTACATATATTGATAAGTGAAAAAAAACATCTGGACATAACTTTGGGGTATGCCTGTATTTAAAATTTTATAATGAGTGAAATATATAGTAATTTTAAAAGCTTTGCTTTTTATTTTTAAAGAGCATATGATAAAAGCATTCAGTTATCATTTTTTCAAATTAAATATTATTCTTTAAAAATAAATGTATCTATAAAGATGTTATGCCAGCCATGTTGCTTACATAGCTGACTTAAGATCTCAGATATTTATAAGCAATGCTTTGTAATTGGTATGCACAAAAAGCTTTTAGTAACTTACACTATCAAATTTTGGAAATTGCATTGTAAAATTATAGTGATATGTTAATTTGTGTATTCAACAGTGTCATTTTATATCAATCCCCATGATATAAAATAATTTAGTACCGTAGATTAGCATATTACAGGTAGGCCTCGATTAGTGCAAATAATTGGTTCCATGAATTTCTCGCACTATTCGAAGTATCAATATATATAAAATATGGTAATTGGTTCTTGCTTTGTGAGATTCTGGCAATTAGCTAACATCAATAACCATAATACTAACTGTTTAAGAAATACATATTTTCATATTTTACATCGTTGTTCATCATCTAAATTAATAACTTACCAGGAATTGCGTCTCATACCATCATCAAACCAGCCCCAAATCGAAACCAAAATGGCCAATCGAAAGCAGAAGTTGAGTGCCGCTTTTATGTTGCTCAATCACATCCATTTTTTGCTGTAGAGTAATCACTAATCTCTTCTTTTTTTCGTTTCCTGTTTTACCATCGTGTTCTTCCTTTTATCCATTTCGATATTTTTAAAAGAGAAAATTCTGTACTATACTGTATGTATACGATAGCAAAGTTAAATAATAGTACAGTAATGTTAAACAGTTAATGGCTAAAGTAGCTTTTTAATCTTATTTTCAATTTTCCTGTTATGCAAATTTCATGCACACACGTGTATAAATATATATACATATAATTGGTAATTATACTATGATGCTGATACCCAATTAATTTCCCATCTTTCTGAGTTTCACCCCTTCAAAGCCAAGTGACTGTTCTTAGACTGCTCCTTGTCCAGTTTTACTAACTTGAAAATTAATATTAATTTGTTAATTGATATCATAAAAGGAGACGGAGCTTTGTTAGTAAGACTGGTCTATGCTTACATCGTAAAAGGAGGCGGAGCTTTGTTAGTAAGACTGGTCTATGCTTACAACTTGCTTTAATCGAATATTTGCTCGGACTAAGTGAAAAACGGTATCATTTTAAATTAATCGAATATTTGCTCGCACTAACTGAAAAATGGTATCAATTTTAAAAGAGGCGAAGCTTTGTTAGTAAGACTGGTCTATGCTTACAACTCGCATTTGACATCATTAAAGGGGACGGACCTTTGTTAGTAAGACTGGTCTATGCTTACAACTCACATTAATGAAAATTTGCTCGCACTAACTGAAAAACGGTATCATTTTTATAAGTCGCCGAGCTTTGTTAGTAAGACTGGTCTATGCTTACAACTCGCATTAATCGACAGCTTTGTTAGTAAGACTGGTCTATGCTTACAACTCGCATTAATCGAATATTTGCTCGCACTAAGTGAAAAACGGTATCATTTTTATAAGTCGCACTAATCGAATATCCTAACTGAAAACAGTATCATTTTTATAAGTCGCACTAATTGAAATCGCATTATTCGAACTCGCACTAAACGAGGCCTATCTGTATAATAATAATTGCATTTCCAAATCTTCCAATTAAGTAAGAGCTGTATTGTACATATATGATATTTATACGATCTAAATATAAATGTACTATATTTTGGCAATATTTAATAATAACAAGCAATACAAATAACTTAAATATTTAATGTATCATAATAATTGGCTATTATATATAGGATGTTTTTAGATACATTGCAAACTGAAGAGGATGATTCCTTGCAAAAGCAACATTCATTATAATTTTACAGTTTACAGTAAAACTACTCAATTAATTACTTTGGTTTTGAGAAAAAACATTGACGTTTTTTCCTACTATTTCCAAAAAGCAAAATTGAAAAGTGGCATTAATAATGGAAAGCAGTTTTACAATCAGTAAAAATGATAATGATTGTTTAAAGCATTGAAACATATTAAAAACAAACAAAACAGTGGATAGAGTTGTTTGCTAACAGAAAAGGAAATCAGTATTGTTTTTCTTTAAATATGCTATATAGTAAAAATCGACTTTTGAAAAGTCTATGCCAATGTCTTTTCTTATTAGTGGTCAACTATTAATACTATATATTGTGTTACTACCAATAATATTACAACATTAAATATATATGTCATCATGCCAAATATTTCGTTTTAATATTTAAAATTGAAAAATTTCATTATTTTAATATTTTTCATCATTATTATTATTTTTTGAAATTTATATGAGTCTGAAATTTCATGGCTGAAAATTGTATAATTGAAAAGCACTATGTTTTGTTAAAATGTTTCAACTAACTTATTTGATTTTTCACTTTTGATTTAAATGAAAGAAGCAATTTTATAGTTGTAATAAAAAAATACATTCACATTGAAAGTTGAAGAATTTAATCTTACCTTTAAAAAGCATGTTAAAATTTACAGTGTATAAGAATAATAGTGTTTGATGGCAAAATTCCCTTAATACTTTGTTCAAGAATATATCAAACAATTTTATTTCAGTTTGTACTTTTATTCTCTTTGTTCATTTGTTCTATAGTTGTGTGTTTAGTATTAATGATTGTTTTGATTCATTTTGTTTGTTTGTTTGTTTATTTTATTGAACACATTTATTTTTACTTTAATAGTAACATATATTCTCATACCTCGCTTTATGGCCTAGATATGTTCCGGAAAAGTTGGCCGTAAAGCGAAAAGCCGTATAACGAATCAATTATTTTGATACAAATTCAATTTGATCTGTTCCAATTTTTTATAAAATAGTATAGTTTTTAGTTCATAAAGCATTTTATTCTTTCTATTTCCTATAAAAATGCTTACATAAAAATAAAAGTGTAAAACAAGTAATAATAAACAGAAATCTCAAAAAATAAACATATAAATTAAAAAACAAAAAAAATCATATGCACATATGATATACAGTAGAAGCCGCTTATTGTAATCGCAAATATTGTTATCAAAATTTACGGTCCCGAATCATCCATATTAAAATGCATTATGAAAACTTCGCTTATAGTAATCAGAATTTCAGTTATTGTCATCAAAATCAATACACCACTATAAAATACCATATTTAAAACTAAAAAAATATCGCAGATAATACTAAAATATTGGTTAAATCTATTAAAATAAACAACATTATTTGTTAATCGTTCATTTATTGTTTCATTTTCATCAAAATTTAGACAAAAAATGAGAAAATATGAAAATAGAACACTTGTTCTTCATTCAAAATAATCAGATTCGACTTAATTGGTAAAATCTGATTTGTGTACGTTTTTTAATTAATAAATATTAGATTGATGTAAGTTTTTTAATATTTTCATCAAAATTTAGACAAAAAATGAGAAAATATGAAGATAGAACACTTGTTCTTCATTCAAAATAATCAGATTCAACTTAATTGGTAAAATCTGATTTGTGTACATTTTTTAATTAATAAATATTAGATTGATGTAAATTTTTTGATTTAATAAGTTCATACAGACAAATATGACTGCTTTTCGAAACTTCACGGTGCCTTTAGATGGTTTCACCGCACATCTTGCCTTTACGAATGGCATGACGTTACTGTTACCAGATCTGGTGATTTTTTAATGTTTTTTTATGACAAGATATATAATTTAAAATTGCTGATATAATGATTTAGCAACTTTATAATTGCTTTTATTGAAAAAAATTAAAAATTATTTTTGATATAATAATTTTATTATTATTGCTCCAGTACTTCATGATTTTCCATAAACTGGAATTGGCAACATTAACTATAAGTGAAAATTAATTCACTTCACTTTTTGGCTTAATTGATTACATAAAATAAAGTTAAACGAGTGTTCTTTGATCCATTATAGCTATTATTATTATTATTATTATTACCATTATCTTTTAATATAATTTTCATTTTTTTTTATTTTATCTAACAGTACAGCATTGTTTTAGGCTGTATAACGAAACATTAGGGGTCATAAATCGAAAAAGTGCCATAATTAAAAAAGGCCTCTAAAATAAAGTTAAACGAGTGTTCTTTGATCCATTATACAGCTATTATTATTATTATTATTACCATTATCTTTTAGTATAATTTTCATTTTTTTTTATTTTATCTAACAGTACAGCATTGTTTTGGGCTGTATAACGAAACATTAGGGGTCATAAATCGAAAAAGTGCCATAATTAAAAAAAGCCATTATAGTGAAATGCTGTATAAAGAGCGGCCGTATAGCAAGGTATTGGTGTAATACAAAAAAAAAACTTTTAAACTTTTAATTTTTTTCTGTTTGAACTCCTACTATTTCACAAATTGTATAGCACTAATAGCAGCTAAAAAAAGTATTTTATTAAACTGAAACATTTTCGGCAGTTATGCCATCCTCAGGTAATGTTCTAATCATTAAATCAAATATAGTTAAAAAATGGAAGGAATGTATGGTTCCCATAGTAACTAATACAATCTAAAAATTTTTTATACATACTGTATATTGCCATATGTATTTTTCAAACTGTTTTTATGATTACATTTTCTTATAGTAAACCAAACTAAATATAAACACTATATTAAACAAATAATAAATATATAAATTAAATTAACTATTAATAAATAAGAAAGTACAAAAAAAAAAAATATACGATGACTGCCATTATTAGTGTGGAATTCCGGACGAACGGAAAAGCGGAATTAAGAGGCAATGGCCTAAAATCCCGGTCCACGTTAAATGCGCAGGCAAGGACGACGAATGAGGCTGACGTACGATGACTGCCATTATTAGAGTTGTATTTCTTTTTCAATTGCATATTACTCATTATTAGAGTTGTATTTCTTTTTCAATTGCCAAAAACATTTAAGTTTAATAAAGTATTTTTCATAACTGCTATTAGTGCTATACAATTTGTGAAATAGAGATATAAGTAAAAGCAGTAGTCTAAGAGTATATCAACTCCTACTTTCACCTATTTAATGTTTATTCCTTAAATAGAAATCATCTAGTATTTTCAAAAGTGTTTCCTAAAATTAAACTGTATACTTAATGTATTATGTACATAGTACTGATAAAAAGTTACTGTGAAAATTGAAATTATATAGTGAAGTTGTTTTATAAATAGGCAACATAATATTTACTAATATAACTTATTCTGATTACTTTTGAACTGAAAATCTTATTTTACTAACTAATGAAACATTTTTATTGTATTTCAATATAAAATTAAAAAAAGAGTAATGTTCTTCTATGAAGTTGTTAAATTAAAGGAATATTATAAGTAAACTATCTTTCATAGATGAGTGATACCAACAATTATTTAAAATTATGAAGGAATGTTTTATTAGTAGATCTGCTATTGTATTGATACTTCAAATGTAATTATAAGCAAAAATTTTTAAAAGCTCTGGTGATATTTGATTTTGTAATTAATGTTGATATGATAAAAGCAATTTCAAAAAGCCAAAAGATAAACTTTTATTAGAAAATTGAAACTATAAATAAAGAAATTGAAAATTTTCCAAGGTAAAATTTTCTGTAAAACCAAATCTAATTTGAAAAAAGGTAAATTATTCTTGATTCGATGTTAACATGTTTGCATGATTGAGTGCAAGCCAAGATGTTGCATAATCCCTACATATTAACATGATTATATGACAATAAACTGATGATGAAAACTGAAGCAATGATTTACAATGAGTCATCTTTTACATGTATTAAAATATTATTTAATAATAATATGAACTATTATCATTATTTCATTTATGAATACTAATCATATCGTATATTCCTTGGTATGATTAGAATTCATAAATGAAATAACATTAAATAAATGATGATATCTGTGATTATAATAAGCAAGCTTATTATACTATTTCTATATAGTAAATATCACATAATAAATTTATTATATAGTATATTTAAATTAATATACAGTGGATTCCGCTTAATTGGGACAGCCGCGTAATTGGGACAAATCTCAAAGAACGAAAACCAAACTAATAAACTAATACAAAATTTAAACACTTAATTGGGACAGTAGCAGAAAAGGAATTTTCAATTTTTGATATATTTTAGGGATTTTTCGAAAGTATGGCTACACATACATACACTAATCTTTGCCAAGATGTCAAGAAAGGATTTTACACTCAAGTAAAATTGCTTGGCTGAATAAAATTAAAAGCCAGCCATTTAATACAAGCCATCGTAGACTCGCTGAAATAAATCAAAATCTACCATAGATGCATCTCCTACAAAAAGAAAATCAACTGCGTAAAGAATGGGCATTACAGAAAGAAATTCCAGGAACATCGAAATTCCAGGAACATCGATCGATAATTAGGTACCTATTTTAATAAATCATTAAAATAGGTACCTAATTATTATTTTTTTACCTATTATTTATTTACCTACGAATTATATATTTTATTTTAGAATTTATTATTACTTCGTTTAATTGGGACAGCCGCTTAATTGGGACAAAATAGCTTGGCCCGACTTGTCCCAATTAAGCGGAATCCACTGTATTTAGTATTATTTAAAATTTTATCATCATTATCTGAAAATATAATTATATATTTAACTATAAACTTAGAAAATTATAAATAAGCTCTCTTTTTTTTTTTTTCCTAGATTTTGTACCTCCAATAAAGTCAAAGATTTTATCAAAATTATTAGGAAAACGTAAAAGTGAACAACTACATTCAACTGAAGATTCTAAGAAAAATGATGTTTCACTAAATATTATTCAGGATAAGAACCCAAATGATGTCAACTGGTCAGAATATCAAGAACTTATTGAAAATTGTCCTCTTACATCAAACGATATAGAAATACTTGGAAATAATGTGTATCCAAGGACTTTCCAAAATAAAAAATTGAATATGAAATTATTACAGCAACATAAAATTCAAGATTCTCCAAAAGAATTAAAATCTACATCAGATAATGTAGTTTCTTTACAGAATTCTATTAAACAATCATTAAATAATGAATACAAATCAGAAGAAAATAGTCCACAAAAAAATATAAAGTCTAATGAAACAGATTTAAATGAACATTTTTCAAAAAATGCATTTAATAAAATTGCTGAGTATGTTTCAATAGATCATACTTATTGTTTGCCTTCAGATAATATTGATGAAATGTGTCAAAATACAATGGAAAATTCTGAAACAGACCAAGTTATGTCAGAAAAAAGAAAATACGAATTTTCAGATATATCTTTAACATCGAATGTTGTTGGATCTAATGTAATAAAAAATAATTTAGAATCCATATCTTTATGTAAATCATCTGAAATAAACAATTCAGACGAAGTCCCAAATAATAAAATTGATGAAATACCAGAAGACAAAGATGCTAGTATGCAGTTTCATAATTATAGTTTGAAATATGATCATCAAGAATTATATTCAGGAAAAAGTACAACAGCAATTGTTAATATTTCTCAGCATGTAAACAAAGAGATAAGAAAGGACAGTTTACAGAATTCTATCAATAATAAACCAAAGAACCAAGAATTATATTCAGGAAAAAGTACAACAGCAATTGTTAATATTTCTCAGCATGTAAACAAAGAGATAAGAAAGGACAGTTTACAGAATTCTATCAATAATAAACCAAAAGAATCAGTTTCTACATCTACAGATAATAATACAAACAAAACTTTTTCAGCTATTTCTTCAAATATTAAGACAGAACAAATTAATGAAAAACATCAAAAAAACATAGATGGAAAAAAAACCTTTGGAGAAAATTATGTTAATACTTTAAAAAATTTGTCTAATTCTGAAAAAATGGATGTTCAAGAACATTCTTCATCAAATATAATATCTGAACAATATCTAAAACTGAACAATCACACTTCCAAAGCTTATAATCAAAATATATTAGCAAAAGAAAATAATAATTGCAAAAGTGTTTCTGAAGTTTCAACAAAAGATTCAAAATGTTCCAAAATACTTGGTATGTTGGATAATATTCCAGTTTCACCAAAGCGAAGAAAGCATAATTCTTGGTCAAGTAGCTCATCCAGTATTTGTTCTTCACAATCTCGTTCAAGATCTCCTAGTCCATCATGTACAAAACCTAAATCTTATCAATATTCAAGAAATACATATCGAAAACATCATTTAAGGTCTTCTCGTTCACCTAGTTGTTCATCTAGAAGTGATTATTCTGAGTTTTCCCCAGAATATAGTCGTGAACATTATTCAAAAGAATTGCATTCACCATTACGAAGTTATTCACATTCTAAATCCAAATCACATTCTTCGAGGCATCATTCAAGGTGAGGATATAATAAGTTAGATTTTTCCCTGTTTAAATTTAATAATTTAAATTCCATATTTCAGAGATTTAATAATAATTATTTTCTAATCTAAATACAGCTGAATTGAAAAGAAATTATTTATTCAAATGCTAATTCAAAATGACAGTATGATTATTTGAATCATTTGTTGCATAATTAATATGCATGTGCTTGAAATCTTATATACAATTTAGTGCATAAGTATCAAACTCATTTCTTACAGAATGTCTACCTAAAAGATAAAGCAATGTTGAGAGTTACAACATAAATGTTCAAATCAGTTCATTTTCAATCATTTACATTTTACAATAATAGTGGATTTTATGGAGGAATAAAATTTTTTAAATTTCAGGTACACGCTATAAGTAATGTAAAAAAAAAATAAATAAAATTTAAGTTTATTTATTAATTGAATTAAAAAGTTTTATTGTATTATCATGTTTACAAATAACATAGAGTACGACAATAACATAGAGTAGTTAAATTATATAAAATACATGTATTGTTAAACATTTTTATGGCAATGGAATGGCCAAATACAGCCTATGAGTCCTGAGTTTAACATGGATGATTTAATGTATTTGTATGTTTGTCTGTTTATAACTTGAGAATGAAAAGTTCCAAAACTCTCAAAGTTTACATTTGATATTTAAATTTATACATTGTTTTTAATAGTGTGTGAAAAGCTTTGAGGTGTTTTATTCTTTATTTATTTTGTGATTTAAAGTGATATATATATATACAGATTATTAACAATTGCCAGTTGGACATTCAGTTGTTTAAAGTAGAAATCTTAACTAACTGCTGATAATAGGAATAAACATTAATAACTCAAAATAATACCACTGAAAAGCAATTGATAAACAATAACTTAATTTATCAATAATATAATATTTTTGGTTGTATAAACAATCGTCATTATCATTGAGAATAGAATTAAAAGGAATACAGTGTTTTACTTTGTTTTTGAATGAATACAAAAATTTAAAATTAAATTATAAATTTCCATTAATTAAAAATTACTAGTATATTTAAATATAAAATTATACATGTTTAAATAAATTTATATTTAATGAGTTTACAATAACTATATTAGGATTTTAGGCAATGAATCATTAAATGGGAATTTATTTCTCACAGATATAATTTTAAAAACTTTGTTCTCAACAATGAAATTATATTATAGCAGTATAAAATAAGTCAATCTCATGTACTTATATTATTAACTAAAAACAATAAAATTAAAATTAAATGGTCTATATGGGATACTTAAGTATATTAGGTACAGAGTTAACAGGTTCTGATTTTCTTTAAGATATACTGCTATCTAGTAGAAATATCCAAACTTGTCTGATTAATGACATCCTTATATTGTCTCTTTTATATTATTTTTATAGATTCCAGCAGTAAATCTTTGTCTGTTCATTAATGACATCCTTATATTGTCTCTTTTATATTATTTTTATAGATTCCAGCAGTAAATCACCTTTTAGATTATTACAAGATCTTATGACTCTTGTGTCATCTAATTTGATCTGCATATTACATTCATAACTCTTTTCTACTATCACTGTCTTAGATTGGCTTGTGCTTTTGAATTTTTTTTCTTTCAAGTTCTTTGTAGTTAGTCCTACATATTCTTCTTGCTTATTAAGATCATTATTATGCATAGGCAAAATATAGACCCTGGCCCCCTCAAGTGGGGCCCACCTTGATGTGGTGAGAGGGCTTACTGGCTGTCACTATGTTCGTATCTGTTTTGCAGCCGGGCCGATACTTTCATAGTGACAGGGACTAACTAAGTGGCTCCTAGAGTTTGGTGATGTCCAGGCGAAAAGGCCCCCACACTATGTCTGGCTTGAGCGGGGGTTGGTGTGAACGGCGGCTCATCGAAAGGGAGTGGTTCACCCAAGTAGACAGCCGTGGGAATTCCTAGCAGGATGAATCGCCACAGACCTCATTTATAGAATGGTCCTGCAGCAACAACCTGGTCAGCCTGGGTTTGGCCCTCGCCCATGCCCCAGGGGGCTGTCCCTAGTGAAGAAATTCCTATAGGGTCGGTAGGGCATGGCCACCCAATCGAAAGGGAGTGGTTCACCCAAGTAGACAACCGTGGGAATTCCTAGCAGGATGAATCGCCACGGACCTCATTTATAGAATGGTCCTGCAGCAACAACCTGATCAGCCTGGGTTTGGCCCTCGCCCACGCCCCAGGGGGCTGTCCCTAGTGAAGAAATTCCTATAGGGTCGGTAGGGCATGGCCCTCCCATCCCTCGCTGGTGGGTGCTCTGTGGTTCGCCACTCGACTATCCGAGTCCCTGCGGGTCAGGATTAAGAATTGGCCTGTCGTATGACCTGCGTGAGGTACGAGTCCTCTAAAAGGGTCCCAAATCCCAAGGTGGCGTACTGTGCCGACGGGATGAACAGCGGAGGGATAGAAACCTTAACAGTGCCCACCCGAGAGTTGGCCGAACTCAGGCTGTAGGAAATTTCTTCTCCAGGCTGGGGGAAGTTCGCTTCCCTAAGGAATCACAAACCTTGGGGAGTTGATCCGAGCGGTATTTGGCCACAGCAAGGCGCCAGAGCCCTGGCCATTGCACGGCATCGGTCGATATTGTCCCCATGGTGGCCCACCAGTCTGGTGCAGACAGTGGGCTGCATCGGAGATCGAACCAGGGGAGATTCTCGCCCTTTCTCGGTCGTTTGCGACCTTTGAGGGGTGGACTGTGCTTCGAGTGCGCACCCCTCCACTAGGAGCAATACATGTCTAAGACCTAGGTGATGTTAGAGTTGCTTGCATGGTCACTAGATGATCTAATGAACCGTCAGGTCCCGTTCACGAATTTTGTGGCTCGGGTGATACTCGTGGTTTCTTCCTTCTGGGAGAACCTTCCACCGTTGTATCAAAGTCTAAGTGGGAAGTTATGTTCAGTTGTCTGGCAGTACTTGTACTGCCTATCTAGGCTATAGTTTCGGTTGCTTCGGCAACTCCGGACGCAATGGGCCAAGGTAGAAGGCTCTTCTGCCCAGCAGACCTGCTGGACCAGTGTGGCCCCCTTGCTGAAGTGGCACAGAGGTGGAGTTCCCTTCAGCAACTTTGGACGCAAGGGGCCAAGGTAGAAGGCTCTTCTGCCCGGCAGACCTGCTGGACCAGTGTGGCCCCCTTGCTGAAGTGGCACAGAGGTGGAGTTCCCTTCCCCGCCAACAGCTCAGGCGATGATTAAAGCCGAGTTCCATTTCGCAGAAGAATCCCTGTAGTGCCAATAGGTGGAGTAGGGCCATGTTGCCCTTTTAGGTGCACATTCACAGTTATAAATGAGTCTATAGACCCTGGCTCTTTGATTGGGGTAGAGGTCTTTTCATTCTGTAAATAATAGAAGATGGTGGCATTTCTTTTACATACTAGCTTTAGTGTTTGATTCTTTACTATTCTATCTATAGCAGGTATTCTGTACTTGTTGATGATATTTGCCCTACTTTAGGGGTGACCTTGTTGCTGGAATGTTACATGGTTGCTCTACTTGTCTGTTTTAAATATTAATATTTATTCTGCTTTCATTACTTTATCATAAATTGCCTTTGTTAACATAAAATTATACCCATAGGTTTTTCTTTCTTTATGATTCTGTTAAACTCTTCATTCTTGGCTTGCTCCATGGAATAATGTGATATGTGTCTTTCCATATAACAAATATGTTGTCCACATACTTTAAGAATATTTTAAAATTAACATTAAAGATTTTTAAGATATCTTTTGCTACATATCTCAGTACAATTTCTTCTAAAACATCTGCTTTTGAGCATTTCACAGATCTGCTTGTAGAATTTGTTGTTAAACTCAAAGTAAGAGTCATAACATACTAATATTCAAATATTCTTGAGAAATTGTGCTAAAATTTCAATATTACTAATATTTTCTAACAAGAGTCTGTAGAAATAAAAACAAGTAGGGTTAGCGGTAGAGACAGATACAAGTTTTCATTGTTTTACACTACCATGGTATATCCTTGGGTAGGCATTAACTCTTTAATGTTAATGCCTACCCAAGCTCTTTAAATAGTAGAGACAGATACAAGTTTTCATTGTTTTACACATTGTTTTACACTTTTGTTTTACACTATTGTTTTATACTGGTATATCCTTGGGTAGGCATTAACTCTTTAATGTTAATGCCTACCCAAGCTCTTTAAATTGCTATGTAGACATGACTGCATAAGAATAAGCTCCTAATTTATTAAGACACCAACAAGTAAGATATATTCAAAATTAATAAGTGGCAACTTTTTTTTGACTATGGGACAAATAGTTATCAGGTTCTTACATTTCTTGAAATATTTGAAAAATCTAGGACATATACAGAATCAGGAATCTTTTTAAAGATTAACTACTCTATTCCTTTTAATTCTGTTCTTAACGCTGGTGGTGGTTGTTTGTACAACAAAAACATTACATTAAATTATTATTTATCATCTACTTTTGAGTACTGTTATTTTTAGTTATTATGTTTATTCAATTGTTTAATGCATGTGTGGTATGTGGTAATGATTTTAAAACTTTTTACAAAATAATGAAAATTACAATGCATAAGTAATCATCTAAGAATAATATATCATCTATCATCATTATTAAGTACACCTTCTAATAATGGTATTGTCATTCAATACCATTAATAGAAGGTGTACTTAATAATGATGATAGAATTTTATTCTTTTCTGATAACACCTTCTATTAATGGTATTGTCATTCAATACCATTAATAGAAGGTGTTATCAGAAAAGAATAAAATATTCAATATTTTATTCTTTTCTGATAATTTATTTTTAGTTTAAATATTTTTTCAAATATACTTGTATAAAATTGTGTTGATTTTGAAAAATATACTAGTATAATTTAGTCTGCAATTAGATTAATATATCCAATTATAGATCTTTATAAATATTTCTACTGGATAAATTATTCATAATAATTTTAGGCTTCCCTTGGGTTAGGAAGTTTAATGATAAAGCATTCCAAAAACATTAATATAAATATAATTATAGATACTATAATACAATAGTTTGATAGTTGTTATCTATTTAGTCTATTTCTTGCCATTGGATTTTTAATTTATGAGTTGCTAAGTGACAACTGATCTTCAAATTTAAGCAAAATATGGCAATAAATGTGCCAATCACACTTGTGATTTTACATATTATTTAAAAATTATAAAATCTTCATAAAATATTGTCTTAAATTTATATAATTCCCAAAAATCTTCATTTATACTGAATTATTGACAAAAATAAATTCAATTTTCTGGAAGGTTAATATTGCTGTTTTTAATTCTGTTTGTTAAAAATTCATTAATACAGTGGGTGATCGGTTAACGAACAGTTTGGATAACGAACACTTTTTTTTTTTTTTTATCTATTTAGTCTATTTCTTGCCATTGGATTTTTAATTTATGAGTTGCTAAGTGACAACTGATCTTCAAATTTAAGCAAAATATGGCAATAAATGTGCCAATCACACTTGTGATTTTACATATTATTTAAAAATTATAAAATCTTCATAAAATATTGTCTTAAATTTATATAATTCCCAAAAATCTTCATTTATACTGAATTATTGACAAAAATAAATTCAATTTTCTGGAAGGTTAATATTGCTGTTTTTAATTCTGTTTGTTAAAAATTCATTACAGTGGGTGATCGGTTAACGAACAGTTTGGATAACGAACACTTTTTTGAAAGATTTTATATAATTAATAGAAGGTGATAAGGTTAATAATGATGATAGAATTCTATTCTTTTCTGATAACACCTTCTATTAATGGTATTGTCATTCAATATCATTAATAGAAGGTGTTATCAGAAAAGAATAAAATATTCAATATTTTATTCTTTTCTGATTTTTTTTAAGATTTTTATGTTCAGTTAACGAACACATGTTCGGATAATGAACACTTCACAGAACAAACTGTAGGGACCTGTTGGACTGACCGAATGACAGATCAGCCGGATGGCTGCGTAGTGTAGCTGTTGGTTAACGAACACATGTTCGGATAATGAACACTTCACAGAACAAACTGGAGGACCCATGGACTCGAAATGATAGATCAGCCCGATGGCTGCGTGGTAAAGCTGTGGCTTAACATTCTGGAAAAGATCAGCCAGATGGCTGCGTGGTAAAGCTGTGGCTCACCATTCTTCTGATGGCTGCATGGTAAAGCTGTGGCTTACCATTCTGGAGGATCCGGGGTCCAACTCCTCCAGATTTTATTTTGGTAATTATTTTAATAAAACTAATAAACACAAAATAGTTTACTTATTTAAACAGTTACATTGGTTATATTTAGCATATTCCAATAGAATCACAAAATATCATCATAATTCAAATATATACAATTTATGGATAAAAGAATACACTCAGCCCTCAATTTACACTGTAGATATGTTCCTGGAAAAATCATGCAAACCGAAACCGTGTAAAACAAGATGCGGAATTCATACAAAATAGAAGGATATGTTCAATTAAACTGTAAACCATGTAAATCGATCTAAAGAAGATAATGAAAAGTCAAGGATATGTTCTTTATAATTGTGCAAAATGAGATAAGGATTAAAGGAAAAAAGGGGAATTGGTTCATTAATTTTTAGAGACAATTTAATGCTTATACTTTTTCAATTAATTTTTGAAAATGAAAACATAAACATTCGAAAACGGTAAAAAAAAAATTAACAATATTCTGTACAAATAAAAACAATAAAAGAATTCAAACATAAATTGAAAATGAAAACATAAACATTAATTAACATCGAAAACGGTAAAAAAAAATTAACAATATTCTGTACAAATAAAAACAATAAAAGTATTCAAACATAAATAGGCGAGCTGCAAGGATGAGTTGAGTTTAGTTGAACTGCGAGACTTGGACAGTAATAATTAAATGAGTTGAGTTTAGTTGACCTGCGAGACTTGGACAGTAAAAGTTAATAGTGAGCGATAAATTGTGTGAGACTTGGATAGTAAAAGTTAATAGTGAGCAATAAATTGTGAAAGCGAAAGTACAAATAAAAACAATAAAAGCATTCAAGCATAAATAGGCGAGCTGCAAGCGTGAGTTGAGTTTAGTTGAACTGCGAAACTTGGACAGTAAAAGTTAATAGAGACTGATAAATTGTGAAAGTGGACTAAGAAGAACTGTGTTATATTCTGAAATAAAGACGTAAATTAGTGTTATATGAGAGAATTATTGGATTTTATATTGAATTTAGTTATACTGAAACAAGATTATTTTGTTTTGTGTGAATAAATTGGACTATATAAAATATAGCTGTATTCACTCTTTATTAATCTCTACGAACTCGTAAACCCAAAACATGACAATATGATACTCTTTTAATTTATAAAAGGCATAATGCAAAACAATAAAATAAAATCCCCAAAAAATTTTTTTGTTTTCATTTAAAACCGCATAAAAGTGAAACTGTAAATTGAGTGACATGAAAATCGAGGGCTAGGTGTATATTAAAGATTTATATATCTGGAATAATGTATAATCATTGCTTATGAAATTAAGCATGTTTTTATATAGTTGTAAAACCATTGAAAGTGTAGTAAGTAGATAATGATATTTATTAGTGATACTCATTAATACATTATATTTATTAATGATACTCGTTAATAAATGTCAAGCTTTAGATTTGATATCAAATGCTTTAGTGTAAATGAATTTTGTTTTGAAAGTGAAATCAATGATATTTATTAATGATACTCGTTAATAAATGTCAAGCTCTAGATTTGATATCAAATGCTTTAGTGTAAATGAATTTTGTTTTGAAAGTGAAATCAATGGGTACATGCAATAAATTTGATATATATTTAATATAATCAATGATGAAATAATTTCTTTTCAAAAGTGAAAATTTATCTTTATAAAATGAAAAAGGTTTATATTTATAAAATGAGAAGTTATATTTATGCAGTTTGTTAATTTGAGAATTCTTAAATTGAGGAATACCTATATTATTTTATAATTGGATGTCTCACTGTGTTATATAATCTTTTCCTCCATGTTATCCTCTCTTGAAATTTTGGCAACCTTATTCATATCAATACTATATTTCTAGTTTTTCAAAACCATTTTTTGACATCTAATCCTATCTTACAGAATTTACATTTATTTGTTTTCATCCTTTTATTTTGTAACAGGTGAATTTAATTTAGTTATATAATTTTTTCCTCCATGTCATCCTCTCTTGAAATTTTGGCAACCTTATTCATATCAATACTGTATTTCTAGTTTTTCAAAACCATTTTTTGACATCTAATCCTTTCTTACAGAATTTACATTTATTTGTTTTCATCCTTTTATTTTGTAACAGGTGAATTTAATTTAGGCTGCCTATCTAATTCACAAATGCAGTTAATAGTGCTTTATGAACTCATTAGAATTATCAACTTGCCATTGACAGTATATATTTATCCCAGATATTAATTTAAGAAACAGTTAATTGATATTTATGACTGTTTTAGTTTTCATTATAATCTTATTAACTCTTATATTATTACACTATGAATATTTAATTTTATGCTAATATATATATATAATATTTGCTATACATATTTAATTTTATTTTTATGCTTAGCTTTTTTTCAATCTTATTAACTCTTATATTACACTATGAATATTTAATTTTATGCTAATATATGTATATATATATATAATATTTGCTATACATATTTAATTTTATTTTTATGCTTAGCTTTTTTTTTATAAAATATTACATTCTTTAGCATTGACCAATGCTCCAATTTTTTGACTTGGAATGTCTAATATCATAATCTGTTTTAACAGCTTCACTAAAAATACAACTGAAATATGAGGGATAAGCGAAAAGTAGTGGCAGCAGATATATAACACACATTATGCTTTATTTAGATCTGAATTAGGGATTGCAATACCGGTAAACCGGTTTACTGGTTTATCGGTAAATTGCGAATTTTAGTCTCAAATTATTACTGGTAATTTTACACTGTTTTACTGGTAATTCGGTAAATTATGTACATAATTATAATATACTAAAATATTGAGTTATAATTCTGTATTTATTCGCTGAGCTGCAGTCTATTAATGTAAATCACCAATTATATTTAGTGTATGGAATCCAGTTGGCTGTAATCAAAGTTCTGTATAACAGTAATGATACAGTAGTAGATGAAACTGAAGACAAAGAACTGGAATCAGTTGAATCAGCTGAAGACGATTCTGGGTATTCTGACAACACCAATGAAGAATACGATGGAGATACTGAATATAATGGCAGTTTTAGAAGTAGTACAGGCGTGGGAACTAGTTCTCAAACAAATTCTGTACAAAATGTAAATTTGCGTTCTCCCATATCCAACGAAGAATACAATGGAGATACTGAATATAATGGCAGTTTTAGAAGTAGTACAAGGCGTGGGAACTAGTTCTCAAACAAATTCTGTACAAAATGTAAATTTGCGTTCTCCCATAAACAAAATACGAAAAGTAATCAAAACATTTTGCAAGTAATCAACAAAAAATGATGATATATTACAAAAACATGTAAAAGAAGAAATGGGCGAGAAACTTTCCTTACTTCTAGACTGTAAAACGTGATGGAATAGTTTGTTTGCTATGTTAGAATGTTTTTCTAAGATTCAAAACTCTGTCAGAAAAACTCTGATAGATTTAAAATTACATATTAATTTTAATGACAATGATCTTCAATTGTTGTCTGACATAATATTAGCATTGCAACCAATAAAAGTTGCTATTGAAACAATTTGTTCTGAAAATGTTAATTTATATATCGCCGATGTTATACTAAAATTCATGCTGGACGAATTAACTGATCAGAATACAATGTTGAGTAATGAAATTAAGGAGGACTTGATATATCGTAAAAAGAACGACGAACTGTTTACTGTTCTGAAAATGTTAATTTATATATCACTGATGTTATACTAAAATTCATGCTGGACGAATTAACTGATCAGAATACGATGTTGAGTAATGAAATTAAGGAGGACTTGATATATCGTAAAAAGAACGACGAACTGTTTATTCAGATATCTTATAACATCTTTTCAATACTAATTTTAATAAGTGGGAAGATGAGGATTATGGAATTTTTAATAAAACAAATAAAACTACAATCAGAAATAAAATCGTGGAATTGACTGAACGCCTATATCCATGCAATAAAATCGATACACATACTACGGTCAGCCAGGTTGAAAGAGAGATAATAAATGTTGCTGATTTTGAAAACTCAGTAAAAAAATCGTGGAATTGACTGAACGCCTATATCCGTGCAATAAAAACGATACACAAACTACGGTCAGCCAGGTTGAAAGAGAGATAATAAATGTTGCTGATTTTGAAAACTCAGTATTCACAATTCCTTCGACATCTGCAATTATGTTATCCATGAAAGAAAACCTTAACTTATTGTTCAATAGAAAAACAGAAATACTACATGATAATCTGCCTCTGGCATAAAAAAAATATTAATAAAATCGTTAAACAAGAAAATATAAAGGGGAAATATATTCAAATAGTGTACAATTCTTTAATAATTATTAAATTTACAAGTGTGGAATCTGAAAGAGCTTTTTCTATGGCGGGATTATTTTGTTCCAAAATTAAATCAAAATTAGGAGACCAAAATGTTGATACGTTGTTTCTTACGTGCTTATTTTTTAAAACATCTGGACAAATAGATCACCCATTAAATTATATATTTTATAATTGTTTTCATTGTGAAAAATTATTCATGTATAAGTATTATTTATAATTTGTAATAAAATTATTGAATTTTATTTATATATTATTTATGTTCTGAATACAATTTCTTTTATTCATATACTTTTGTCACAGTTTATAAGAATCAAATAGAATGCATTATTATTATGAATTTTTATTTTATATTCACAGTTTAAAGAATTCCCAGTAATTTACCGATATACCTTTTTTGTTTGAAAATTTTACCGAATTACCGGTAATAGAAAAAGTCTGTAAAATTGTAATCACTAATCTGAATAGCACATTATTGGCCCTCAACATAATCACCAGCCAGGTGAATAACTTTAGTTGATACTTTGGGAGACAGTGGACTAATCTGAATAGCACATAATCTACAGGGCCCTCAACATAATCACCAGCCAGGTGAATAACTTTAGTTGATACTATGGGAGACAGTGGATGCCATCAATGGATCCATTTCTATTGATAACTGCAATAGTATAAAGTACTTCAGAGTAACATCATCAGATTATTGTTGTCATATAGGTGCCTTCATTTTGGAAAACAGATCAAAGTCACATGGACTCATATCTAGTGAAAACAGTGAGTGCTCCAAGGCTTCCTAATGCCATCTTGCCAAAAGTTCCTTCACTGGTTGATCAATATAGCAATGAGTATTGTTAAAAATACAGTCAAACTCCAATAAGATGCCCCCATTAAGCTGCCACTCTTTCTGACCACCAAGAAATTTGGTGGAACAGATCTTCCCTAGGTTGTTGGTATAGATAAACCCCAATAAGATGCCATCTGCCAGTAGAAATGTTTAAACAAATATTTCTTTTGGTATTCAAGAGTTCAGTTTCATTTCTATACTACACGTTTTCAATAAACTGCCAACAACTAATTAGCCGCTAAAATCGTCATCAAATGGATAGTGCCATCTTATCAGGGTTAGACTGCATGAATTTAACCGTTTCTTTAAGCCTGGGTCACACCTAAGTTGTAAAAAATTTAAGATTGTAAGAACATGATCGTTTTCATCATTTATTGCATACTGAGCAAATAAAGACTGTATAATAAGTTGTGTTTTACAAAGAACTCAAAATAGAGGATCAGAACAGCAGATGGACACTATATATTTACTGTATTGTACATATATGATATGTATAGCCTACTATACTTCAAAATATACAGTTTTTTTAGACATGTTAAGTTTGAATGCTAAATATAAATGCACTGTATTTTATTAAATTTAATAAATTCGGAGTTCATTTTCATTTCTATACTACACGTTTTCAATAAACTGCCAACCCTAATTAGCCGCTAAAATCGTCATCAAATGGATAGTGCCATCTTATCAGGGTTAGACTGTATATATATTAATAGGTTGACTTTAACAAAATGTAGCAATTCTTTAGTGTTGGGTGCAAATGTTTCTCAAGAAACCATTGATAGCACTTAACATTCATAGTTTGTTTTTTGAGAATCAGCATGATGAATGATATCACCATCCATATCATAGTCCCAAAGTTCATCAATACCATATATACAGTATTAAAAGCTCTCTGGATTCATTTGTAATCAGCATATCTTGATCATTGATTATCTGCTGGTTCTTTTTCATCACAGTGAAAAGTCTTCACCTATGAGGCTACTATATGATAAGGTACCATACAACCCTAAGTTCCAATCAACAATCATTTGTGTTGCAACCACATATAACCTCAGTTTTATCTAGGTCTGTTCTACCTTTATAAACTGCTTTGAACTGCCTTCATACAACAGCTATACTTTACTTGTTCTGTAATCTATCTCTTTCATTCTATTCATAAACTCTGATATCCAAAATTCCAAATGTTTTTTTATACTTGATTGTTTTATCATCAGAATCTGCTGTAATCATCTTTATTGATAATTGCTAATTTTCATTCTATTCATAAACTCTGATATCCAAAATTCCAAATGCCTTTTTATACTTGATTGTTTTATCATCAGAATCTGCTGTAATCATCTTTATTGATAATTGCTGCAATTACTAGTAATTGCTTCACTCATTCTTTGTATATATAAAAAGAAAATTTGCTGTTCAGCAAAGCATTCAGAGTGACTTCTTCAGCAACTCTGAAAGTTCTGCTAGAAAATGTTATCAAAAATTAAAATTTTTAATTACTGTTTGTTTGCATTATTTTTCACTTTGATTTATTTTGATACATACATATATACTCACTCTATCATTATTATAATTAATTTATTTTTAGAATATTTTTTAAAGGGAAAGTGCTTATAAGATCATTATGTTCTCTAGTATTGGTATATCCTCCATTAATATCTTTTCCATTAATAATTATATTTTTGGAAACTTTTTTAATGATGTTCTGCCATTAAAGGCAACCTTGATGCTACATCATTTAACTCTCCAGTTCAAATTATTTAAAACAGCAATATTTAACTTCAATACAGTAAAACCCTATTTAACACAGAGTATATTTTCCAAGGAAACAAAGCGCTAAATGAAACAGCATTAAACAAGGTCATTTTAACACGTAAATAGTGAGGATAGGTGAAACAGGGCAGTGAATAAAAATGTCATTGCATTTTTTAAATTTTATTTTGTAACGTGTATTATTACTGTTATATTACATTAATTATAAACATTTTTTATTTCTAATATCAATTTGTATTCATAAATCATTCGTGAAAAAATTCTTAAAATTAGAAAGTAAAAAGTTTTTAAGAACAAAAAGCAGTAATCAAATTGCAGTAAGCTGTAAACAATGAAAAAATATTAATGGAAAGAATAATGTTCTAACTTGAAGGAACTATAGTTTAAAGTGACAGCATTCAGGTAAAACTAAAATGGTATAATTGTTATTTTTATTACTTGTAAAATAACATTGATGACCGATCATAAATATGAATGCTGACTGCAGCAGATTTTCATTTGAACTGCACTGCACTGCACTGATATCAAACACACTGAGACAGCATAAGAGTATCAATGCAACAAATTCCTGCAATATAGGATTTATGTAAGAATAACAGTTTGAAAAACCACGCTAAAGTGAATCAATAAAATATAGAATTAAAAAAACCTGCGTTAAATGGAGCTGTGTTAAGCAGGGTCTTACTGTATATATTAAGAGGTATTTCAGAACTAGTTATTGAATTTATATAAAATTTACAAGGATGATTAGAATATTAAAGCTAAATTTTTATTAACATTTATTAACCCTGTAGATTTATCCATTTAAATTTGGAATCTTAGAAGTGAACACTTAAATCCATTTAAATTTCTTGCAATAGCTTTGGAAATTATTCGATGGATTTTAAATAATAGATTATCTTTATAAAAAGATACAAAAGGTATTGGAAGAATGAAGTGAGAAAATAAGGATGACATTCTGCCAAATATATGGAAAATCGTTAATGAAAAAAGTTCACATTTTAATAGTCTTGTATGACATGATTGAAATGATGGGTGAATTCTGTCTCCCACCCCATGGGAGAATAATAACTTGTTATGTCATTAAAGATGATTTTAATGATTTATACTTTAATCTCTTATTAATACTTTCAGAATAAAGAATGCCCTCAGAAAGTAAATGCTTAGTTCTTTCCAGAACTGTTTGTTTATAACTTTTCATAGCTTTCTTTGTATGTCATATTATATTATTTTTAATTTCGACATTTTAAATGATATTTTTATTTAAAATTTTTTTAAAATTTATTTTGCTCTTTTTTAACATCATAATTGTGTCTACTATTTTAGTATATGCTCTGTTGCAAAAAAAATAATAATATTGCTCTAGTATTTCACTGCTTTATACGGGATTTACTTCAATGTTGGAATCAATGTTCTAAAAACGTTATGTAAGAGTTGATAATGGCAGATTAAGTCGAAAGC
>AYEL01082718.1:0-10284 GCA_000484575.1 Olivierus martensii
TTGTATGTAAGAAAAAAAAAATAATAATGTTTTCCTAAAAAAATAGAACAAGAACTGCCAAACTCAGTATGTGAATGCCTTTTAGCTAGATATACAAATGATTAAAATTTCATCACTAATGAATACATAGAGCGTTTTCAGAGTGCATGAGAAAGACAAATCCTGAGATATAAAAAGCATTGTTTGTAAGTGTAAATATATTCAGCATGGTTTTGCTGTTTCATTATGTTAAGTAGTGTATGAAGATAATGCTCACCAGTCAGATGCTCACTGTTGTCTAGGGATTGTAAATTTACCAACTTTTTCATTTATCGGTAATTCGGTAAATGAAAATTAAAATACCGGTTTACCGGTGAATTACCAGTAAATTTTTTCCTGAAAAATAAAATTAAGGTGATGAAAAATATATGTCATTTTGATTTCCATTTCACATTTTTTATTTCAAAGATATAGAATTTAAAAAATAAAAACCATTGCATTACGTCTATGGACTTGCAGAATCAGACCCTGTACTTTGAAGAAAATGAACGCATTTGTTCAATCATCGCAGTAGACTAATTAACTATCATCTACGAACTCTGCTAGTCAGTGTCGTCGCTTGAGTAAAAACAGACTGTCTTGTGGATCTCAACATTGAAACTTGCACCTCCGAGACCCGGAGCCAATCTTTCTCCTTTCCGGCAGTCGCCCATTGTTGACCGAGGCCCGAGAGAGAGACGAGTTCGTCGCCCTAGAAGAGCGTTACAGCTCGACGCAATACACAGAAAAGAGAAAGGCCCGATCAACTGTGTTACGTGGAGGAATCCTGAAACACAAGAGGTACTAGTCCTCCGACGTAAATTTTCGGTTTATTCAATCTAAAAATCTCTCTCTTCAATAAAGAAAGATGTTTGTTTTTACAGACGTAGACTCCAAGTCCGTTCTTATGTCCTAACTCTCGCCACTCATCCTTATTCACGCCACACGCTGCTGAAAGGGTATCCGCCTGTTGAGCAGTATCATATCTTGTCTTGCGGGCTCAGCGGGCCGTGCCTGCCTCACAAAAGAAACACAGTAGAGCAAAGGAAATACAGTACTAACCTGACTATAGCAGATGTTCAAATTGAGCACCATTCATCTCTTAGCACTTTTGGGCCCTGGTCAGCAAGTTGATTATGCACCTGACAGAGTTGTTAACAGAGGTCAGTCTGGTCTCGGCCCTAGCTGGCCCCTCAGGTCACCTGATCTGTCAGTGTGCGATTACTTTTTGTGGGGAACCCTCAAGTCTAAGGGGTATTGCAACAACACTCATAATTTTCAAGAACTGCAGCAGAACATTTCGGATAAGATTGCAGCAATTCCAGCAGTCCAGCTTCGATCTGCCTTCAGCAACTTGCTGATCAGGGCCCAAAAGTGCCAATGTTGAATGGTGGTCAATTTCAACATTTGCTATAGTCAGGTTAGTACTATATTTCCTTTCCTCTACTGTGTTTCTTTATACCCTGGAACCTTATGTCCTATCTCTCGCCACTCATCCTTATTCATGCCACACGCTGCTGAAAGGCTATCCGCCTGTTGGGCAGTATCTTATCCCTTCTTGCGGGCTCAGCGGGCCGTGCGTGCCTCACAAAAGAAACACAGTAGAGCAAAGGAAATACAGTACTAACCTGACTATAGCAGATGTTCAAATTGAGCACCATTCATCTCTTTGCACTTTTGGGCCCTGGTCAGCAAGTTATGCAGCTGACAGAGTTGTTAACAGAGGTCAGTCTGGTCTCGGCCCTAGCTGGCCACCCAGGTCACCTGATCTGTCAGTGTGCGATTACTTTTTGTGGGGAACCCTCAAGTCTAAGGTGTATTGCAACAACCGTCATAATTTTCAAGAACTGCAGCAGAACATTTCGGATAAGATTGCAGCAATTCCAGCAGTCCAGCTTCGATCTGCCTTCAGCAACTTGCTGACCAGGGCCCAAAAGTGCCAAGAGATGAATGGTGGTCAATTTCAACATCTGCTATAGTCAGGTTAGTACTATATTTCCTTTCCTCTACTGTGTTTCTTTGTACCCTGGGACTCTGTTCTCGGGCCACTTTTATTTGCCCCACCCTGTATTAACTATTAAAAATACCGGTATATATATATCATTTATTTGCCGCAACCTGTATTAACTATTAGAAATACCGGTATATATATATTCCCATTTTATTGTTTTGTTGCAATAATTTCAGAAGAAAAATTTTCTTCACATAATATTACAAAAAAGCAATAAAATGAAATACTGAAACTTCATAAAAATGGCTAACTTCAAAAGTTTTAAACTAACAAGAATAAATTTAAAATTTTTCAGCGCATACAACACTTATCAGCAAATGATGATATCATACAGTTGAATGGATACCAATTGGATACAATGTGTAAAAGTAATAATACAATTAGAGCATTCCATATAATATAGAAAAAGAAAAAATTTTTTGCAAGTCGTCAACAGCATGCATTTAAGGATTAATTTTTATTAAAATTTTAAAGTTTTATTAAAATAAATCTGTTTTCAAAAATATCCATTTATATTATTGAAAACAGATAGCATTAAGTGTTAAAAATTAGCTGTATTCATTATAGTTACTAACCTCAAAACTAACAAGAATAAATTTCAAATTTTTCAGTGCATACAACACTTATCAGCAAATGATGATATCATACAGATGAATGGATACCAATTGGATACAGTGTGTAAAAGTAATAATACAATTTAAGCATTCTATATAATATAGATAAAGCAAAGATTTTGTTGCAAGTCGTCAACAGCATGCATTTAATGATTAATTTTTATTAAAATGTTAAATAAAGTTTTATTAAAATAAATCTGTTTTCAAAAATATCAATTTATATTATTGAAAACAGATAGCATTAAGTGTTAAAAATTAGCTGTATTCATTATAGTCGAAATTTGTCGAAATGACATCACAGTCCGGATATATGGCATCGTAAAATAACAATAGATGAGGCAAACCAATTACCCCGGATAATCGAGGAGGAAGCACAGAAATCTCCCACTGCGGTCGTCCTTTTTATATTTATTAGTATATTTCTAATTATTAGAATTTTGTCACGAAACATGGTTTGACTATGTTTTAATTTGTTTCAACTGTTCGTTAACCAATAATCGGTTTACCATAGGTTTTTTTAGGAATTTCATAATTCGTTCTGGAGACCCATAAAACGCATAATAAAAAATATTATAATTCTTACTACGTTTATTTATATGTAATAACAATAATATATACTTATGTAATTTCTTACTACGTTTATTTATATGTAATAACAATAATATATACATACATAGATTTGCATTTTAATCCGTTATGTTTATTTTCTGTCCAATGTCGATTTTTTTCCTCTCTTCAGTATTTTTCGGGAGTGATTATTAGCATCGTCATTGTAGAGATCCCCAAGCGTATTTATTTCAAACTGATAGGATGCCATTCTAAGACCAAAAAATTGTAAAATCTCTCTTACGTTCTTTAATAAATCTTTGATTTGTTTTGTTATCTCCTTGTATATTTTAATTGGGAAAAACTGCTATCCTCCAATACTTACCTATTAATCCACGAATGTGCAAGGCCTAAACCTGTCATTCCGTTAGGTTAGATAAGTCGCCATATCATCATGAGATATTTTTATCTGGCAGCGGCCACTTCATCACAGAGTTCATCACAGATTGGCCAACACTCATAATGGGGTCAACCGGATGATAGAAGGAAGAGCTTCAACGGGTCAGGCCTGGACCTCTCCTAAAAAATTGGAGTGGGACCTGGATCCTCCAGGATGATAAACCACAGCTTTGCCATGCGTCCATCTAGCCATCCTTTCATTATGAACAATTTATTTCACCATTTACAATTTTTACAAAAAACTTTTAAATCATGTAATACACAACGGTAACATAATAAAGATAAACCAAAATTAGATAAAAGTAATTCATAGTCTTTTCTATGAAAAACCATATGATTTTCAAACAGAATATATTTAATAAAACGCTTTTGAATAGTTTCTAAAGTATCAGTCAAACCAGCATTTCCAACATAGAAAGACCACACTGAAGAACAGTACTCTAATTTACTTCGTACCAAAGAACAAAATAAATTTATCATAAAATTAACATTTACAAAGTTTTTTATAAAACGAATAACGGAAAACAATACCTTACAGGCATTTTTAGAAATTTCATAAACATGAAGATTAAATTTACAATTAGCTTGAAAAATAACTCCCAAATCCTTTATTTGCTCGACTCTGATCACTGATTTACCAAAAATATAATAATTAAAACTAATAAAGTTAATAAGATGAAAAGAAATTACACAGCTTTTTTTTATATTAACATTCATTTTATTCTCACTAAGCCAATAATCCAGGCCGTTTAAAGCTGTTTGCAACTTCAAACAATCCTTAAAGTTTCTGACCCTACAATAAATTTTCATATCATCGGCATAGGATAGAATATTACAATCGAAAAAAGAATTAGAAAAATATAAAAATAAATCATTTATAAAAATATTGAACAATAAAGGACCAGTAAAAGATCCTTGAAAACACCAGAAGCAACAGTAAGATAATTAGAAAGAGAATTATTCACAAAAGTAGTATGATTTCTATCTTGAAAGTAATTAGTAAACCAATCACAATACCTATAGGACAAACCCAACAAAGACAATTTTTTTATTAATAAAAAATGAGGAACACTATCAAATGCTTTTTGTAAAATGCAGTGTCTGCATTTGTGCTGTCAATTGCAGTGTCAAATGTGTGTGCTGTCAAATGCAGTGTCCACTTGTGAAGAACGCTCATCAATACATTTAGCAACAAAGTCCCAAAATTCCAAAAGGTTATTTTCAGTGGATTTTCAAACGTTAAAACCATGTTGAAAATTAGACAAAAAATACGAAGAATTAATCAATTTAGATAACTTAAAAAAAAATAATGTAATCTAAAATTTTAGTAAAAGTATGAATTAAACATACTGGTCTATAATTAGTAATTCAAGATTTCTTTCAAGATTTCTTTTTCAAGATTTAAATACAGGAATAATAATAATTTTTTTTTTACATCTCAGAAAAATACGAGGGTTATTTTTTAAATAAGGTCCGTTTGTGAATGAGAGTGAGAATGTCGCACGATCGCCGCAGTGGGCATGCGCATCTGCTTCCATCATGCTTTGCACGCATTTAGACACCATTTGCAGCCGTGTCGTCGGTCTGTGTGCTGAGCTATAGAAGTTTATAATGTTTAAGAAAATTGAGTCACCCGCCGACTGTGAGATACGATCTGTAATTCGATTCTTGAGTGCAGGAAACTTAGCAGCAGCGGAAATTCACCATCAGATTCGTAAAGTTTATGGTGATAATGCAATGAGTGACATTACGTTTAAAAGTGGGTGAGAATGTTCAAGGATGGGCAGGTTAATGTTCATGATGAGCCACACCCTGGCCGACCTTCTCTGATTACTGAAGATTTGGTTTGTGATGTCAAGATTTCTTTCAAGATTTCTTTTTCAAGATTTAAATACAGGAATAATAATAATTTTTTTTTTACATCTCAGAAAAATACGAGGGTTATTTTTTAAATAAGGTCCGTTTGTGAATGAGAGTGAGAATGTCGCACAATCCTTGGATATTGGAATGAAGTCTTCCAGCACACACTCTAACACCTATAATCTCTCTCTATTGCAAAACGTTGCCACAGTTGTCGTAACTCGAACATAGCGTTTCTACATCTTAATTGTTCTACCTTTCTGCACTTCATCTATAATTTCTTTCTTCTCTATGCTCAATCAAGTGTTCTTTCCAGAATTATTCCTATGGTCAATTGCAGAAGTACTCTAATTCTTTTTTTACTATTTGTTTCCAATCTTTCGTGTTTTTTGCTTATGGAACCGACACTTCTAGACATTCTGTTTTTTGTTTGATAAGGTCATATAGTTTCTGCTTCATTGATAATTTGACATTAGGTGTAGAGGTATCAATATTTTCATTATCTGACTTTGAATTGGAATCCAAATCAGAATCATTTAAGTGACTCACTCTACTATCAACAATAATCGAAAGTATTTCAACAATGCTTTTGATTATTGTTGCATTACTGTTTATATTAAAAATATCATAATTTTCTTGACCCGACAAAACCAAATTAGGGTCTGTCAAATAGTGTAATATGTCTGAATAAACAGTCCTTCTCTCCTTTATGCTACATATTAATGAGTTTTTCAGTTCAACGCTTAAAAATGTATATTGGTTGGTTAATTCATCCAACATAAATTTCAAAGTAACATCGGCTACATATAAATTAGTCTTTTCGTTGCAGAGTGTTTCAACGGCTAACTGTTTGTAATTAGGTATATTGTTGCTTACACTTACCTGTTTTTTTATTTTCAATGTCCCTTTAGCCCTTTTAAATATCTATAAACAAATATTTTCTACATAAAAATTTCTAGTATGGATTTTTCATTTACCGAATTACCGGTAAATTTCAAAAATTTACCGGTAAGTTTACCGAACGTTTTTTTGTCAATTTATCGGTTAACCGGTAAATCGGTAAACCGGTATACAATCCCTACTGCTGTCAATGTATCAGCCTGCAATGTGAGAAACTGAATGGTTTGAGAAAGGTGCAATGTTTCATAGAGATATAATACTTCTCTTTGGGTATATCTTTTTTTTCTTTTTGTAACAAAGTTTATGATGATAGTATAAATTATGATAAAATGTGAGTTCATTTTAAAAATTATTTTAATAAGTTAATTAATATAAGCATATAATTTTAAAATATTTTATTATTATTTTTTTAAGTCATTTTCAAAAGAAGAGTGATGATGATAGAAGAGAACTTGAAGAAGAGAAAATCCGTCAAGCTGTATGAATATTTTCTGTTAAAACATAATATGATGTTTAATAACAGTATTGCAAGATATATTTTTGCAATTCATATTTCAGGAGGAAAGAAGAGTTGTATATGTTGGAAAATTGCCAAATGAAATGTCTCGTTTTCAACTTAAAACTTATTTTAAAAAATATGGTTTTGTACAGGATGTTAAGATTCATCATGGCAAAGAGAAGTAAGTATTATAATAATAATATAATAATAATATCTTTATTACTGAAAAAAATTAATACAAAGAACTAAGAAAAAGAGCTACGGTCCCAATTAAACGTATAAATTATGTATACCTATTAGTTTATTAGTTTGGTTTCCGTTCTTTGAGATTTCGCCCAATTACGCGGCTGCCTCTTGTATGTAATAGGACACGAAAAAAACCGCTCCATTGTGTTAGTCTGCATTATCTTGTAGAAAGGTTTAATCTGAAAAATTACCGATAAAATAAAATGTTATAATTTTTGTATAAGAATTTTTTAAGAAAGCACATATTAATGTACGTAGTGTTGCCATACATTCGAAAAATCCCTAAAATATATCAAAAATTGAAAATTCCTTTTCTACTACGGTCCCAATTAAACGTATAAATTATGTATACCTATTAGTTTATTAGTTTGGTTTCCGTTCTTTGAGATTTCGCCCAATTACGCGGCTGCCCCATTTAATTGGTGACCCAATTAAGCGGAATCCACTGTATTATCTTTGATGTATAATGCTATTATATAATTGTTTTTTTTAATATTACCAAACGCAATTTTAAAATAATATTTTGTGCGGTTCTTGAAAATTGAAATATTTATAAAAAATATTATATCTGGCTTTTTTTACCGAATTTTCCATGAAATTTTCCACCCATGCATTACATGCTCCTCGAAACTGACCAAAACAATATTAAGAAATTTTTAATCTTTATGCTTTCCAGTTATCCGGAAAATTCTACAATTAGTTTTTATAAAGAAATATTTTGTTAATTAATAAAACAAAACATCGTTAATAATGAGTAAATTTTATCTAATAATTATATCAAGTTTTGAAATCATGAAATTAGTATATTAAGATCATTCACTGATCACCAATCTAGTAGGCTATATTAATTTATTGCTGGCGTAGTTGCAACTGTTTACTAGTATAAATTTATTTATGTCCCATTACATATTAGTAAATGAGGATCTTTGGTAAGACTTTTTAAATAATATATTAAATGGATATTTAATTATCATTTATTATATATATATAATCTCAATTAAATTTTTCTATTTAGAAATAGAGATCAAGTAGCTATCGGGTTATTTCTATGAAAAGTTTGGCGTAGCATAAATGGGATTCTGTTATATGTTCTATGTTTAATAGTTCATTCATACCTGTTCCTTCATATAATTTAATGATTTTTATATTAAACTAGCTGTAATACCCGGCGTTGCCGAGTTTTGTTTATAAATCACACATTAAAAATAATTATTGAAAAATAATCATTAACATGCAATATATCGTATATATAATCATACAGTAAACAATGCTCCAAATTTAATATCATTTTTCTCTTGTTATTGTTTGTTTATATTTCCTTAAAAATGAAATGAATATATGTTCAAAATTTTTCCTCTATGAAAAACTTGTATTAAATATATAGAAATATCTTTTATTATACAACAAACAAACACATATAAAACATCCGCTTTGCAATAAAAAGTGAAGCACGTGTTTGGTCCTTTGTTGCATAGTACAGTGATATCAAACTCGTGACCCGCGGGCCGCATCCAGCTTGCCAAGCTATTTTGTATGGTCCCCAAGATATTTTAGCTATTTGTTTAAATATATATTAGTCAGAAAATTATTACAGTTTAATGTTAATAAAATAATAATATAAAGATTTAAAGCATACTGTATTCAACCTACGCTGTGCTATCAGTAATTATTACACCAGTAAAATATTTTCCTTTCACAGTGTTTTTGTTTAAAAATATTCGGCCTTCGTTACCCTTCAAACTGCGCATTCGGCTCGCTCGCAATTTCAGTTTGAGACTACTGGCATAGTACAAAAGGACATGCACACGTGTAGAAAACCAGCACTTGTTTAACACGTGTTTGGCTCTTTATTTAATTTACCCAAGAATTTAATTATTTTTTCCAAGTTAAAAACGGGCGTGGCCATTCAGGAAACACTGGACACTGATTTTTTTATGTGAATGTGTGGACAATATTTTAATTTTTACATAATTTATATTATTATAATGCTCGGTTGAAATACATAATTATGTCATGACCATGATGTGACATAAGAATAGATTTGGCAATAAAATGGAAATTTTCTATATGCTATGTATATTATTTCTTTCTGTGCTATTTAAAGTATTATTTATTAGCTAGAGAGAGAATCCGTAAATTATGTCACGCTTTAGGAGTAGAGTATAGATTTTAGACGTTAAATGATGTCAGAGGGAAGAATTCTGTAAATTATGATTAGCAATGTTTTAGTTATTAAATAAAATATAAAATATTTATGTGTAAATGTTAGAGAGATAACGACTAATGTATCACGTGGAAATACGTTTGTTATAAAACAGATCTGGCCAATCCAAATTGTTTCGTAGAAATACGTTTGTTATAAAACAGGTCTGGCCAATCCAAATTGTTTCTCCCATCAGTTTGGAGAAAAATGTTATGATAATCATGTTATAATGTTATGAAAAATTTCGAAGGGGGAGAGACTCAAAATACGTTTGAAATAATGCAAAATGGAAAATTTGCATATATTACTGCTTTTTGTGTGATTTTAAATATTATTATTATTACATAATATTGGATAAACATATAGGCCTAATAGTTTATGTCATGATGAATAGTTATATAATTTCTTTATGTGATAAAATATAAAGAAATTTCATTTGAGATATATGTCAGAATCATAATTATATTTGAGATATATGTCAGAGTCATAATTTTGGATATAGACCACGCTTAACTGCAAATTCAACATAAAATTTTCTTTAAAATAAAACATCCAGTTGAAAAGGTATGATGTAAAGATGCTGATTGAACACAAATTTATACTGAACAATATCCTGTATCATAATCAATAATAATTATATTGGCTAAATAATTTTGAAAAATCCAGCAATATAGATGCAGGTAAGTTATCTGTTGCCCCTTACTTTGACACTTAGCGCCATCTATTGATATATATATATATATATTTTTTTTTTAAATAATAAAAAATTGGGCCCCCTAGGGCCCTAAAAAAGACCAAATAAAAAAATGGGCGACGTTGGGACATTCCCATACTGATTTTGAACAAAATTCTATAACACATTCCTAAATATCTTTTTTAGATTTTAAATAAAAAAGTAACATACATACATATATATATTATTTGTAGA
>AYEL01082719.1:0-35033 GCA_000484575.1 Olivierus martensii
AAGAGTTATCATTGAGTCGCTCCAAAAGAAAACGGAGGTGATTTTGAAAGGTAAAGCCTTAAGTACCTTGTCCATTAATCGTGACAAAAGAACAGCAGCGCACAACTCCAGTCGAGGAAGAGAGACCTGCCAAATAGGTGTCACCTTAGATTTAGCACACAGTAAACTTGATTTTCTACGTCCCTCCCTACCTTGTGAGGGTCACATATACAACAGCTGCGTACGCAGATTGAGAAGCGTCGCAGAAACCATGTAGTTCATGTTGAACTTGTGTGTCAATCACAAACCTTGTTATGTATATATTGTGTATCTTAGATAGATCAGCCTTCAATAGCTTCCACCTATCTTCGATTTGTACAGGTATTTTTTCATCCCAATGAACACCCGAGAGCCACAATTGCTGTATAATTAATTTTGCTTGTGCCAGCCATCCAAGGGCAATTTTCGAGAGTATCGCTCTTTTTGTCATTTTATTGCTAACCATCTCTTTAAAAGAATATGTAAATCTGTCGTTCTCTGTGTCCCACCAAAGCCCCAGTGTTTTAACTGAGTCATATTCTGATAAACTCAATGTTGTTGTTGTCACCCATAATTCTTGAGGAATTGCCTCCAGCACTTTGCTAGAATTGGAAACCCACTTCCTAAGCTTGAATCCTCCCCTTCTAAAAGGTAGTCACCAGGTTTTCACAAAGCCTTTGAGCATCTCTCACATTATCTGCTCCCGTCAGTACATGATCTACGTAAAGGTCCTTTTGTATTATAGTTGAAATGTCTGGTGCACGTTGTTCTTCATCTAATGACAGTTGATGAAGCACTCCGGTAGCGAGATAAGGTGCCAAGGCAGTGCCATATGTGACTGTTTTCAATCGAAACTGTCGTAAAGGTTCGCTAGGATGATCACGCCACAATATTCGTTGAAAATCTTGATCTTCATCTCGCACTGCTATCTGCCGAAACATCTTTTCTACATCAGCAACAATTGCATAGCAATGAACTCAAAAGCGTAACAGTATCTCAAAAATGTCCTGTTGTAGCTTGGGTCCAACCATCAGGACATCATTCAGAGAGACTCCAGAGAAAGTCTTGGTGGACGCATCGAATACCACTCTCAACTTAGTCGTCGTGTTGTCTTCCTTCAGAACAAAATGATGTGGCAGATAGCAGGCCCCATGATGTTCATTGTCCTTATCAATAGGCTGCATGTGACCTAGGACTTGATAGTCTGTCATAAAGATCCTATACAGCCATAGTCAACACGTCCAACACATGCAGCTTTCTGGTAGTAGCATGATTTCATGCTCATAGAATTTCTGATCTTTTCTGCAAAAAAACTGAATCAAATGATTTTTGACATCCTCATTTACTCTGTGTTTTGCCATGTAAAGAATTTTGTGAAGACCGGAATAAGTAATAAGGGTGCCATATATGGCGAATATGGTAGGTATAGTAGCACATCCCATCCAAGCTGTAACAGTTTCTGGCAAGTCATCAAACTTGTATGAAGTTTGGCATTGTCATGGTGATAGTGAGTCATCAAAGACGAGTCATCAAACTTGTATGAAGTTTGGCATTGTCATGGTGAAACACTCGAAGCTGTAACAGCTTCTGGCGAGTCATCAAACTTGTATGAAGTCTGGCATTATCATGGTGAAACACTACACTTTTTGTTAATCAATTCGGCAAACTTGTATGAAGTTTGGTATTGTCATGGTGAAACACTATGCCTTTTCTGTTAATCAATTCTGGCCTCTTCTGTTTGATGGAATCATTCTTTTCTGTTAATCAATTCTGGCCTCTTCTGTTTGATGGAATCATTCAATTTGTCTTTTGTGGCTCTGTATAGTTCCGAATTAATTGTGGAATTGTCTGGAAAAAGCTCAAAAAAAAAAAAAGTTCACTTGAAATTCCACCAGACAAAGAGCATCTTTTTTGATGAATATGGGGGGTCTTGGGGTGCTTTGAGCCAGCTCATTTCTTCTGCTCCATGACCACTTGCATTCAACTTTATTGAAAACAATCCATTTTTCATCAACAGTTATGATCTGCTTCAGAAAGAGATGTTTTCTTCACATTTGAACAGCAATGTGTTATCTATGAGCCAATACCTTTATTTGAACGTGCACATGCTCCAGTGATCTTTCTGAACTGTGAACAAGGGTACATGCTCCAGTGATCTTTCTGAACTGTTGTAGTTCAACTTTGCCATAATGCCAAGAAGTTATAGCATTATGACAAAGTGTAGTGGTTTGTCTAGGACTCTTGAAACAGACCCTCCACCAGACTATACCATCATTTAGCTGATCACTAACATGGTGAAATTTTTGCTTTATTATTTTTAACTTTTTCGGTACTGGCATACCATTTATGGCACATGATATTTTCTATTTTTTTAACCATAAATAATTAAGAAATAGAAAATTTATCTTTAAAAAGTCTTAGAAAGTGCCTGAGATGCTAAATTTAAAATTATATAATTTTAGAATAAATCTCAATTAACCGGTGTCCACAGTTGTTTTCCGGAAACGTTTTCGGCCTACTATGGCCCTCCTCAGCCGGAGGCCTTGCTTGAGATTACCGGCTGAGGAGGGCCATAGTAGGCCGAAAACGTTTCCGAAAAACAAGAAATAGAAAATTTATCTTTAAAAAAGTCTTAGAAAGTGCCCTAGATGCTAAATTTAAATTTATATAATTTTAGAATAAATAGGAGAATAAAACAGCACTATAAGCAAGGTATTCACAGATAATAAAACTTTACAGCACTTAAGCAAGGTTAAATTTTATTTTGGTAAAGCACTTTCGATAGAAGGTGGCTTATTATAACCTCTTACAAGCCCACCAAAAATATAGAAGATATTATCAGATTATCAACTGCTGGATTGGAAATCGAAAAATTCCAGTGATTGTTGGAATTTTCATCAAAAATTACACTATCATTTTTGAAGTATTATTATTAATCATAATAATATCAGCATTGTGAAAATTAACATATTGATATTTAATTTATAGTGGATACTTTGAAGAATACTTTGCTTTCGATGTCGTTTTAATGTAGTCATTTTAAATCACGTGTTTAAAAATTGCATCTCATCCTGATCAACGAGAAAGATGGCAATTTTTGCTTCAGGATTAGATGCCGAACATAAATTTTTGTATTTATAAATTGTTTTCATAAACTAAGTGATAGGAACATATATTAGGATCCAAGCAGAGGTCGCTGGTTCGAAGAAAGTTAAAAACTTGCAGCATAATATATAAACAGAGGAGGCATGAATCCTTTAAATGCTTCACAGATATATGATAGTTTTATACCTAATTTTCAGGATGTTTAAAAGAAATTATAGAAAAATAGCGATAAAAAATATGGCATGGGCCCACACTGTAAATTATTCATTAAATAATGCTAATTGTATATGAAGGGATTAGTAAAAACTGTTAGATCCTTTTTTCTAATAAATGTTTGAGATAACTGATTTTATTTGGATAAATGGACAACTCCTACATCTTTCTTAATTAAAAGAGATTACTCTATATTAATTTTTGACTTTCGTGATATGTAGCCACACTGAAGGTACCAAAGAGTCGCATGTGGCACTAAAGATGTTCTCGAGCCGCAACTTGGCCTTGTAGGACGTATACAATATCTAAATATCTGATTTTATTTAATTCTTCTAATTTTATAGAATTCAATAACTTACTCTATTAAAATATACATGATATAGTGAACGAGAAGTTTATTGGATGATTAAAGCGATCAATTTTTCTATAAATTATAGTGAATATCATCCTAAGCGCAGTGGCATCTTATCCCAAATATTCGGGGTAAGATGATTAATTGTAACTTTTAAAAAAATTATAAATAATGACGCGATTGTTATATCAAAGTTTTTGATTGAATCATATAGGCAAAACTCTTGTAAGTTTTAATACAAAAAATATGAAATTAAAATATAGTGGGTGATTGGTTAACGAACATAATCCGTTCCAAGACAATGTTCGTTATCCGAATTGTTCGTTAACTGATCATTGATTTATCATAGGTTTTTATGGGAATTTGATTAATTCATTCTGGAGATCCTGATTTACCATAGGTTTTTATGGGAATTTAATTAATTCGTTCTGGAGATTTTTAATGAAATGTTCATTAACTGATCATCGATTTACCATAGGTTTTTATGGGAATTTGATTCCAAGAAAATGTTCGTTATCCAAATTGTTCGTTAACCGATCATTGATTTACCATAGGTTTTTATGGGAATTTGATTAAATTAACCGATCATCAATTTACCATAGGTTTTTATGGGAATTTGATTAATTCATTTTGGAGACCCAAAAAAAATAAATAAATAATTATAAATTTCTTATTATGTGGGAGACCCAAAAAACATAAATAAAAAGTTATATAATTTCTTACTACGTTTATTGATGTGATAACAATAATATATACATACATAGTCTTGCATTTTGATCTAAAGTTCATTTTCCAATAAAGAATCTGTCCAATATCGATTGCTTTTCTCTCTCCTTCAGGAATTTTTAGAAGTGATTAATGGCATTGTCGTGATAGAGATCCACAAGCCTATTGACCTCAACCTGGTATGGGTTCCATTCTAAGATCGAAAAATTGTAAAAATCTCGCTCTTACCTTCTTTAATAAATCTTTGATTTGTTTTACGTTTTCTCCGAGTTCATTTTAATCGGGAAAAATTACTGTTCTTCCATCGATACCCATAAGTCCACGAACGTGCTAGTCCAAAGTCTGTCATTCCGTTAGGTTAGTTAAGCCGAAATATCCTCATGGAATATTTTTATCTGGCGGCGGCCACTTATAGAACCGCTATCATTGCAGGCTGACCAACATCCATGGGGTCAACCGGAAGATTGAAAGATGGGTTTCAACGGGCCGGGTCCAGATCCCTCCTAATGCAGGCTGACCAACATCCATGGGGTCAATCGGAAGATTGAAAGATGGGTTTCAACGGGCCGGGTCCAGATCCCTCCTAAAAATTGGAGGAGTGGGACCCCCCGGATCTTCCAGAATATTAAGCCACAGCTTTACCACGCAGCCATTGGGCTGACCTGTCATTCCCTCAGTCCGCGGATCCCACAGTTTGTTCTGTGAGGTGTTCGTTATCCGAACATGTGTTCCTTAACCGAACATAAAAATCTTTCGAAAAGTGTTCGTTATCCGAACTGTTCGTTAACCAATCACCCACTCTATTCAAATTTAATGTGAGTTTTAGAAAACGTGTTAAAAAGAAAAAGTTGGTCAACTTTCCCGAATCGCTATAATTTTTTGTATTAAATAAAATATTATAGGTTTATAGGTTAATTTTATGAGAAAAATTTATAATTCTGAATATTTAAATTAGACAATTCCATTGTATTAACGTAATGCATTATGCTGAACAGAATTGTTGAATAACAGTTTTGTTATTTTTGGTAGTGAAACTCTACCATAAGGAAACAAATACAGTGGATTCCGCTTAATTGGGACAGCCGCGTAATTGGGACAAATCTCAAAGAACGAAAACCAAACTAATAAACTAATAAAAAATTTAAACGCTTAATTGGGACAGTAGCAGAAAAGAAATTTTCAATTTTTGATATATTTTAGGAATTTTCGAAAGTATGGCTAAACATACATACACTAATCTTTGCCAAGATGTCAAGTAAGGATTTTACACTCAAGCAAAATTGCTTGGTTGAATAAAATTAAAAACCAGCCATTTAAATTCTTTTCTTTCACGCACGGGGGTGTTCCGGAACAGTTTCCCCCAACATTCGAATGAAGATTAACGCTCTCCCCTTGTCTTTGGTTTCCATGGGTCACTCCGGGGCAAATACTTCGATCCTCCTGATCTGTTGGCTTCCTCCTTTTGGGTGCTATCCGGGGAGGACTTTGGAGCCTTTTCCTTTCGTCATGCCTCCCCATTCTCTCACGGACCCCAACCACTGGATTTTTGGTGCTTGCTGCACACTTCTTTTTCTACCTTCTTGACAAAATCAGTTCCTTCGGATCTCTTCGGACCAGCTCCCTCTCAGATGCTTTAATTCATATTAGAATTTTACTCATTCTTACCCCTTGCCAATGGACCTCCAACGATCCTCCTCATCTGTTGGCTTCCTCCTTTTGGGTGCTACCCGGGGAGGACTTTGGAGCCTTTTCCTTTCGTCATGCCTCCCCATTCTCTCACGGACCCCAACCACTGGATTTTCGGTGCTTGCTGCACACTTCTTTTTCCACCTTCTTGACACAATCAGTTCCTTCGGATCTCTTCGGACCAGCTCCCTCCCAGATGCTTTAATTCATATTAGAATTTTACTCATTCTTACCCCTTGCCAATGGACCTCCAAGCATTTAACTGTGATGTTCTTCATCCACAAGGATCATCTATTACCTACCTAATAATGATTTGTGTTTCGTAGATCCATCAACTTCCTTCAGTTCTCAAAATTGTAAATAGTGTTACGTGAATTCACCAGCTCATCGACTCTTGGCTCCATTTCTTTTGTTCCTGGCCTTCGACTCTTGATGGGTTCTCCCAAAAATCCTATCCGGTAAACACATGAATTCATCAGCTCATCAACTCTTGGCTCCATTACTTTTGTTCCTGGCCTTCGACTCTTGATGGGTTCTCCCAAAAATCCTATCCGGTAAACAGATGAATTGGACTCTCGATCAACATTGGATCTTCAAACAAGAATCTTCAACTGTTTTCCAAACAAAGTGTTTTGAACTCTATAAGTGGAATGTTCGAGTTTTCACCGACTTCTTACCTATTACTCGTCCATGTAAATTTTGTAAATTTTTTTTTGTTTATTTTTTATTTTATTTTTTAATTATTTTTTTCCTCTGTTTTCCTCCTAACCAGGGTCAGGTTTTGTAATTTTGTTTAATTAATTTCCGATGCAGGCGCTCGGGAACCAAGGTATTGGTTGCTATCCTATTCTAACCTAGTGTCCAGTCACATTTTCTTTGACTCGTTTCTTTCCACTTTTATTTTCTTTATGCCTTCTTCTCACTTCACTTTCCCCCTTTCCTGGGTCATACCTTTGCGTTCGCCCATCTATCCCAACAAAACATTCTGTATATCAATGGCAAATCAATCAACTTTCTGTTGTATCTTATTACAGATTTAAACACTTTTTTCCTTTTCAATTAATTTATTCATTTTTCTTTCCAATCATTGCTCGATAAAATCGTGGGCGGTTAAAGAGATACCGGATAACAGGAGGTCTGCTGTATTCTGAAAATGACCTGAACGTTGTTAGAATGTAGACAAGATTCAACTTGCATTTTCGAATAAACTATTAATCAGATTTCCAAGAGAAGCACTTAACATTTTGTTACAGTTTTCGACATCATATTTGTGTGAGCTAGGCTTTTCAACATTAATGAACATAGAATCTATAAAACGCGAATTAGAAATATTGATGAAGAAATGAGGATAGCTTTATCACATATTAGACCTGACATTACTCAAGGCGACGTTGGGACATTCCCATACTGATTTTGAACAAAATTCTATAACACATTCCTAAATATCTTTTTTAGATTTTAAATAAAAAAGTAACATACATACATCTATATATTATTTGTGTTTTATAAGTATATAGATAGATAGATAGATTAGACCTGACATTACTCAAATCTGCAAAAGACAATTAACTCAGGCACACATTAATCTTGATTTAAAAGTGTTCCATTTTTCTAAAGGAGTTACACTTCTTAAGAATATACAGTATATATATTTTTAATTAATGTTTATTTACTGTCATTTAATGTGTAATATATAATTCTTAGTAAAATATATGTTCATGATTATTTTTGTTGTTTGTCTTATGACCTTAGTGATATATTGTTCCGCAAATTTTTTTACAGTTAAGTATTCCGTGACTTCAAAACGGTTAAGAACCACTGTTCTAGATGAATAAAGAATTAATATTATTTCTAATATATTGAAGCTGTCTATGATAGGCAAAATTGAGTCATGTGTCTTATAAAGACGAGAGTATTTATAGGAGTTTGGCTGTTGTATAAATTTGTCAATGAGTGATGTTAGTTTTTAAAAAGTTGTTCAATTAAATGATCGAATACAGACTCGTCCATCATCTACTTATGAGAATGGAGAGCAGACTGTGATAACAATGGATATCGCGGGCTCAGGCTTTCAGACATGTTCATGATTATTTTTGTTGTTTGCATATGACCTTAATGATATATTGCTCCGCAAATTTTTTTACAATTAAGTATTCCGTGACTTCAAAACGATTAAGAACCACTGTTCTAGATGAATAAAGAATTATTATTATTTCTAATATATAAAAGCTGTCTATGATAGGCAAAATTGAGTCATGTTTCTTATAGCGACGCGAGTAATAGCAGTTTGGCAGCTGTATAAATTTGTCAATGAATGATGTTACTTTTTAAAAAGTTGTTTAATTAAATGATCGAATACAGACTCGTCCATCATCTGCTTATGAGAATGGAGAGCAGACTGTGATAACAATGGATATCGCGGGCTCAGGCTTTCAGATATTTTGTAAAGAATGGGATATGGAATTGCTCCCAGGATCACTAGGTAGAAAAACTATATCTTTTCTAGATTTCCTATTCAGCTGACCTCAACAAAAATCTAAATTAAATATCCTAAATTTTGGAAAACCAGCTATAAAATCGGCGGGAATTGCTGGGAAAATTTATGGTGTTTCCGATGATATTCCGATGAGGCGTAGCGATTTAATAGAAGGGAGTATATAACAGTTTATGCTATTTTCGAAAGGAAAACTGTCAGTATGGAGGTACGAATGTAGAAGAGAGAACACACATATTATTATATAAAAAAGAGTTACTTCTCAATTGAAATATAGAAATAAGCGTAGCATAAATGAGATTTCTACATAATTTCTATGTTTGATAATGTGGAAGAGAGAACACATATTATTATATAAAAAAAGAGTTACTTCTCAATTGAAATATAGAAATAACAGGTAAGTATCCGGAGCGAAAGTAGGGAAATGTCCATATATTAAAATCGCAAGGGAAATTTTAGAATTGAGGAATAAACACATACACAAGATAAAACATACAAATATTTTTCTTCTGTGATACCTAAATTTATTCCTCAGATGTTTATTAAATTAGCTATATAACTAATATTGGGAATAAGATTAATTCAAATAGAGTTTCAGCAATATATCTCTAGGTGATTTATGACAAGTTTAATATGAACATATATTAAAATCGCAAGGGAAATTTTAGAATTGAAGAATAAACCACATACACAAGATAAAACATACAAATATTTTTCTTCTGTGATACCTAAATTTATTCCTCAGATGTTTATTAAATTAGTTATATAACTAATATTGGGAATAAGATTAATTCAAATAGAGTTTCAGCAATATATCTCTAGGTGATTTATGACAACAAGTTTGATATGAAAGTTGATTTCGATGATGTTTGAGGGGGAATAGATATCCAATTGTTTCTATGAAAGATTTGGCGTAGCATAAATGCAACTTTTACATACACTCTATGCTTAATAATTTATTTATATCTGTTCCTTCATATAATTTAATGCTTTTTGCATTAAATACAATACTATAAGTTTGTAGTTTAATTTTATTAGAAGAGTATTTACAGTAATTCTGAATATTTAAGTCAGGCAACTACGTTGTACTAACATAATGCATTATGCTAAATAGAGATTTTGAATAACAGTTTTGTTACTTTAGTACCGAAATTCTACCAAAAGGAACCAAATATATTCTGTCTCTATTCTTTCCGTCTAATAAACTTGAATTAGTTTATTGTTATGAGATCCGTCGAACACAAAGAAAATTTATGGATAGGTCTTTTTGAGTTAGATTTCTAAGATTTGGATATTTAATTGTACAATAATATAATAATATAACAAACCAATTTCATTATTAATGTAATAATTTTTAACTAACAAGTAAATTGCATTTTAATTAAAGGGGAAAAATTAATTCACAAATACATGTGGTCTTCATTCTTTCAATATCTTATAAAATTGAATTACATTATTTTATTATAAAATTTTTAATTTGTGGATTTCTATAAACACTGAGATTCTTGGAATAAAATGAGTCTACCCAATATATGAAAATTTGCTTTATTAATAAATTAATTTTTTTATTAAATTATTCTTTTCAATTGCAAAAGATATCGATAATATATACTTGAAGCTTTTATTATTTCTGATATGTCAGTGTTTGTTTTTTATCTTTATATAATGCGACAAATCGGGATAAATTAAGGGATTTGTGGAAGATTTGAAGAGTAGCACCAGTGACAGGAAAGCCTTAATAAACTGAGCGTATTTGTTTGTGTAATTTCATTTTTTTTCATTGAATATCCAATAATCCGACAAGCCCTGTCCCTGTGTCGGGTAATAGAGCCTCTAGTGTAGTATACTTTTTAGACAGAATACAAAGTTAATAAAATTTTGAATAATCTATGTATAAAATATATATACTTGAAGCTTTTATTATTTCTGATATGTCAAGTGTTTGTTTTTTATCTTTATATAATGCCACAAATTGGGATAAATTAAGGGATTTGTGAAAGATTTGAACAGCAGCAGCAGTGACAGGAAAGTCTTAATAAACTGAGCGTATTTGTTTGTGTAATTTCATTTTTTTTTTCATTGACTATCCAATAATCCGACAAGCCTGTGTCGGGTAATAGAGCCTCTAATGTAGAATACTTTTTAGACAGAATACAAAGTTAATAAAATTTTGAATAATCTATGTATAAAATATATGTAGTATGTATGGTTGTGATATTTTACAGAGAAAAATATTAATATATATATATATTTAAGGGCTCCAAAACCTGGTTCCTACCGGGCCCCTGGATTTCTTTCATATTAATATATATATATATATATTTAAGGGCTCCAAAACCTGGTTCCTACCGGGCCCCTGGATTTCTTTCGGCGCCACTGCGTAGCATAAATGAGATTTCTACATAATTTCTATGTTTAATAATTCATTTATATCTGTTCCTGCATAGAGTTTAATGCTTTTTGCATTAATTATATTATAATAGAGTTATAGATTACTTTTATAAGAAAAGTGTGTAATTCCGAATATTTAAATCAGTCAACTCCTTTGTATTAACGTAAGGCATTAATTAGGGTAAATATATTTGTTCAGTAACAATTTTGGTATCATTGGTAATGAAAGTTTATTAAGGGGAACCAAATGCATTTGGTCTCCGTTCTTTCCATATCTTATAAACTTGAATTAGTTTACAATAAAATAAACTCTTTAATTTGCGGAGGCCTATAAACACTGAGATTCTTTGGAATAAATTGAGTTTACCCTATGTATGAAAATTTCCTTTATGTAAAATATTAAAAATTCATTTTTATTAAATTATTTTTAATGAATAGCAAAAAGTAATATAAACTGGAAGTTATTATTATTATTGATATTTCGTATAACAAAATTTTTGAAAGAAATGATTACTTTACTATTATTTGAATTAAAATAAATTATTCATAATTTGATTTTAAAATATTCGTTTAACATTTTCGATACTGATACTATAGGTATCAATAATTTTCCAGGAAGTGTCGGACAATATTCCTTCGTAAAATATGTCGAGAAGTATCACGAATTGATACTTTACAAAATTTGAAAAGTGACTGATTTTTTTTAAATTTCTTACAACACTAACTGTAAGTATAAATATGTAAATGAGAGTTTTCACTTCATACAAGTTATTTTTGTGTTAATAATAAACACGTTAGTAATTTTACTCGAATATGATTCGATAAAACTAGAACTGATTTGCTTCATTTTATGAACAGTTAAATTACGAACACATAAGAAGAGATTCTGTAGATAAAAATAATTATGTAATTTTAAAGAAATATCCAATGTATTATATTTTCCTGAAATAAATCCCGAACATTACGTTAAGGTACTCACTCTTTATGGCTAAAAAAAATCATCTATAAATTTTATAGAATTTCTTATATGATTTGCCGCTATAATTTTATTTTTTATTTTTATATTGCTAGAAACAGAAATTTTAATACTATATTGTCTATTAAAAATGATGAATAGCAAAAGTTGTCACTTGTATAGGTAATTCATCAGACCGGTAAAATGTTATATAAAGAAATGAATTAAAACGAAATCTTGGGGAAAATGGTGGATATATTTACAAAAACATTAATTACAAATCCTTACCTGCAGATATGTTGCTGTGATAATATCAAGAGCTAAAAGATATTACTGTATTCTCACAGTGATCAAAATAACTTATATAAATAAGATATACAAAAGTATTATAAAATATATAATATTATGTATTATATATAAATATATATAAACTAATGAATACATTAAAACAATAAGTAAATTTAAATAAATTAATATTATATTTTTTGTTGTTATAAAATTATTTTTTGAGCCATCATAATTTCTATATAATATAAAATATTCATATTAAAAATATAAATTATAGAAGTAAAAATTAAACATACACTATAATATAATTTTAAGTTTACGATAATTTCTGAATAATAATCGTGGTATTTGGAATTGTATTCATTCGCTATCTAGATCTAGACAAATACGTTATTCGAGAACGTCGAGTACCGATAGATTAAGCAACATGTTTGATATCTGTGTATTTTTTTATAAACATAACTTGAATATTAAAAAAAAAATCTTTAAGCTATATATAAAAGTTCTACATCGTCAATATTTACATTAGTATTGATCAGAATTAAATAAGTTTGGAAGAAAAGTAAAAAAAAGAAATAATTATACATTGACATTCTCTCTAATTTCAAAACTACTTATTTTACATAATAAAAAATGCATTATAAATTGGACTATTAAAAAAACAGTGAATGATAAATACGTTATTCGAGAACGTCGAGTAGCGATAGATTAAGGAACAAGTTTGATATCTGTGTATTTTTTTATAAACATAACTTGAATATTTAAAAAAAAAATCTCTCACCTATATATAAAAGTTCTACATCGTCAATATTTACATTAGTATTTATCAGAATTAAATAAGTTTGGAAGAAAAGTAAAAAAGAAATAATTATACATTGACATTCTCTCTAATTTGAAAACTACTTATTTTACATTATATTAAAGGTGCATAAAAAATGTATTATAAATTGGACTATTAAAAAACAGTGAATGTTATAGCTGCATAATCACTCAAGTTGTCTCTTTGTATTTTTCTATCATTTTATGTATGACGAAATATCTAATACTGAAGTTTTGTAAATAAGCAGCACTGAATTTTGATTCGTTCTGATCAGTTTGCAGCTTCAAAGTTTTTGTAATAATTATCATTGAATTTGACGGATGCAATAACTACATTATTAGGTTTAAAAAGTCATTGGAATTATCTGTAATAACAATTAATAGGATGAAATTTTTTATGGATTTTTGCTTAGAAATTTACTTAAACATCAAAGAATAAGAAAGAGCAGTTTTAATTCACTTTAAAATATAGTTGTTCATATTAAGGAATAATTTTCTCACAAGTACGTTTTGAAGTGATATAAACAATACTGATGTCGATAATTTATATTTTACTTTATTTGACGGATGCAATAACAACATTATTAGGTTTAAATGTCATTGGAATTATTTGTAATAACAATTAATAGGATGAAACTTTTTATGGAATTTTGCTTAGAAATTTACCTAAACATCAAAGAATAGGAAAGATCAGTTTTAATTCACTTTAAAATATAGTTGTTCATATTAAGGTATAATTTTCTCACAAGTTCCTGAATTCACACACTTTTTTACTGTTTAGAAAAAACGGAGAAAGGAATTTGGAAGAGTGAGTGATACATGAGGAACGAAAAAAATATATATACATATCATATCCAGCTCGTAGACTTGTCCTTTACAATAACTAGTCGTCGTTTGTGGGGTTATATTTGTAAAATATATATATACATATCATATCATCCAGCTCGTAGACTTGTCCTTTACAATAACTAGTCGTCGTTTGTGGGGTTATATTTGTATACAAATCTGTAAATGAAAGATAGTTATTGATTGGCAGTCTGCTTTTTATTGTCATAAAGTCTCATTGCCAATCCTTAGTAACGCCGCGGTGATACTACCATCAAAAGATAGTTATTGATCGGCAGTCTGTTTTTTTATTGTCATAAAGTCTCATTGCCAATCCTTAGTAACGCCGCGGTGATACTACCATCCCAAAAAATGATTATATTTAAACAGAATAAATACCGGTACTAATAAATGATCAGCTTCAGTAAATAGTCAAAAAAATTCCTATAATTTCATAATGTACTGTAGAGCAGTGAAAGAAAGTTATTAGTTATTGATCGGCAGTCTGTTTTTTATTGTCATAAAGTCTCATTGCCAATTCTTAGTAACGCCGCGGTGATACTACCATCCCAAAAAATGATTAAATTTAAACAAAATAAATACCGGTACTAATAAATAATCAGCTTCAGTAAATAGTCAAAAAAATTCCTATAATTTCATAATGTACTGTAGAGCAGCGTTTTTCAAATCTTTTTAAATGCGAATAACTGCAGGAACTGCATTTCATATTGTGACCTATATGTGATAAATCAAAGAAAAATTTTGTGCGTTGCAACATGTTTGTTTTCAAACATTTTCGTGTATTTTTTATTTTATTTTTTTGTTCGTAGCGATTCATTTCATTTATTTCGCGACTGACTAAAGTGACACAGAGTCTAAAACCGCTATTGCAAGAAAATTGATATTTATTCTAGTTTCATTCTCTTATTACACATATAATATAATTTGAAAAAATAAAAAAATTAAAGAATTATTACGTTTAAAAGTCTTTATTGTTTCTTGTTAAAAAAAAAATTCAGAATTTTATATTAATCATTAATATCAAGTTTCAATTTCAGATTTTTAAAAGATAATAAGATAATAGTGTATTCGATGAATTACTCATTATTATTCCGCGATTCATTTCATTTATTTCGCGACTGACTAAAGTGACAGAGTCTAAAAGGGCTATTGCAAGAGAATTTCAAGAAAATTGATATTTATTCGAGTTTCATTCTCTTATTACACACACAATATAATTTGAAAAAATAAAAAAATTAAAGAATTATTACTTTTAAAAGTCTTTATTGTTTCTTGTTAAAAAAAAGAAAATTATAAAAATTCAGAATTTTATATTAATCATTAATATCAAGTTTCAACTTCAGATTTTTAAAAGATAATAAGATAATAGTGTATTCGATGAATTACTCATTATTATTCTGATATCACTCATGTGTATCAAATAAAAGGCTCTATATATATATATATTACAGTGAAACCCCGATTTTGAAACTTTTCGGGGACCGGCCCGAAAAGTCGGTTTTTATTGTTTTTTATCGTTTTTTGTTCCGCCATCTTGGCGTCTTACCACGGCAAAGGCAGTGAACTGGTTAAAGGGGCATGGCACTTTTATTGCTTTATAACAGCCACTTGCTTCACAGGAAAGTGCAGCCAAACCAGCTTTGACATCAGTGTGAAATATTGCATGTGGTGCTACACTAAACCATCTGCAGTCCAGTTAGAAGAATGTAAAATATATTATGGCTGTTTATGTACTAGATGAGATCATTTTTGTATATGTTAGGATTTTTTGATATAAATAAAAAAATTTATAAAAAGTACTGCTAAAAATTGTGTAAATGAAGTAAGAACAAGTGAATAAATATGAAATATTAATAAAAAATGTCAATATTTTAATGAATTCATGTAATTTTTTTTCAAGCTTATGAAATTCAGTGCTAAAATAAGAAATGCTTATGAAATTTGGCATTTAATAAATTAATTATTAAATGCCAAATCATAAAATTTCTTAAATTAAATACAGTATATTAACAAATCAAGAATTAATAAATTTATTTCACCAAATCTTATAATTTAGCTGCTGTTGTTATATAACTATAAATCAAATATTATTACTAACAAGAGGAGATTGCAAACCGGGTAAAAGCGAAAAGGAACCAAACTTTATAAATAAAGATAGTATCGATGGATAGTTCGACCAGTCGATTATTAAGAGGTATAATTCAAATAAGATCGGAAGAGCGTCGTGAGTCGATTATTAAGAGGTATAATTCAAATATAAATGCTTAGTCAACAATCAAATTCGGGATACATTCATGACGCAGAAGCGAAAAATGTGGCATGAGGCAGTCCATCAAAGCGTATCTCTGAGCCGACCGCCGCTATAATCAGCATAAAGATACGTTCTGTAAAAGGCGCGCTTTTCTCGGAGCATGCCTTGTTAGTCATTCTAACTTTTTTGCCAGCAAAACTTCGAATATAACTTTTGCAGCAAAACTTCGAATAAAAGCTCATTTCTCGAACTTTTAACGGATGTTTTGATTTTAAACTTCGAAATTTAGTTTTTAAATTTTGTTCAATATTCTATAAAACATGTAAAATTTAAATTTTACATATATTTATAGAATTTAGTTTTTCTTGAAACCAAAGTCTGATTTTTGGCATTGATCCACTTCTGATGCATATATCGTGTCAAGAATCATTAGCTACAAAATTTTTTTTTAATTCTAACGGCCATGCATTTGAATGTATTGGCCATTTTGAATGGATTCAAATCAGTAAACGTTTCCCTCTCTTCCGGGGTCGGGCGATACCGGAAGAGCGGGAGATGGCCATAAGCAGCCGAGGAACAGTCAGTTTCGGACCAGCGGTCAAGAAAATAAGTTCCTCTATTACCCGTACACTCAAGGGTATTTATTCTTTAAGTTCTTTTAGTTTCTTAACTATAATTAAGTTAACTATAATTAATGTTTTATAATTTATTAATGTAGCTTTATTTACAGATTATTTTACGCTTGCAATGTGACTTTATTGCACGTGAAAATAATCTTCTACCCTGTTAATATGGAGGGTATAGCCCACTCGCCTTGTTCTCCGAGCTTTTATGTGACAATAAAAAGAAGGAAAAAATATGTTAAAGGAAAAAACATGTTGAATTTATTTTTTACAGACAATACTATGATAATCAAAATAAAAACATTTCAGACATAAGATAAATCGACATCTTGCGCACTTGATAAATCTTATTTCATCAGGACAATTAATACATGTGAGAGAATCTGTACATAAAAATTCAAAACATGCTTGCTTAACATTAGAAAATTGGCAACGCTTATCTACTATTCCGGCTGATCCCAAGAATACAATATTAGAGGTCTGAATATATCGGATATAATTTGGTGATGTATAAATGATTGTAGACATATAATACCTGCTCTGCTTGTCCAGTTTTCCTCATTAGGCAATGCCTCGTTTTTCTCTTCTGCGTCATGAATGTATCCCGAATTTGATTGTTGATTAAGCATTTATATTTGAATTATATCTCTTAATAATCGACTGATCGAACTATCTATCAATACTATCTTTATTTATAAAGTTTGGTTCCTTTTCGTTTTTACCCGGTTCGCAAGCTCCCTTTGTAAGTTAAGACAAACAAAATATTTAATGAATATATTCAGTATTAATTATTATTAATTTTAAATTTACTAATGATTTTTAACTTATTAATTAGTAAAATTAATAAATTTCTTAAAATAAAATTTCTAATAGTTATGAAAAAAATAATGAAATAGTTTTTTTAATTATTGTCAACTTCAGATTAATGATTTTTGAAAAAAATTTTTTAAACAAATTTACTTAATAATAGGAACAAGAACTTGAAGATAAGCTTCAAAACTTAGCTACTCATGTCAGTCCATTATATAAAAAAGTTGCACCAGATTCTTTTAACAATCAGGTTAGTATCAATTTATTGAAATATTTAAGTTTAAAGAAAATAAACACCCATTATAAATAAGCTGATTTTGCTTAAATTAATGATTTTTCAATTACAGTTACACAAATATATATACAGTGGATTCCACTTAATTGGGACAGGTCGGGTCAAGCCGTTTTGTCCTAATTAAGCGGCTGTCCCAATTAAACGAAGTAATGATAAATTCTAAAATAAAATATGTAATTGGTAGGTAAATAAATAATAGGTAAAAAAACTAATAATTAGGTACCTATTTTAATTAAAATAGGTACCTAATTATTAGTTTTTTACCAATCTCCGTCTTCAATACTGGGCCACTGATATTCACGTCTTGCCCGCTAACTATAGAAATCCATTGATCTAATGCTTCTTTGACTTCTGAATCCTTTCCATCACGCTTTCTTTTCGATGTTCCTGGAATTTCTTAATGCCCACTCTTTACGCATCTGATTTTCTTGTTGTAGAATGCTATGATAGATTTTGGTTTATTTCGGTGAGTCTACAATGGGCTTGCATTAAATGGCTTTTAATTTTATTCAGCCAAGCAATTTTACTTGAGTATAAAATCCTTTCTTGACATCTTGGCAAAGATTAGTGTATGTATGTGTAGCCATACTTTCAAAAAATCCCTAAAATATATCAAAAATTGAAAATTCCTTTTCTGCTACTGTCCCAATTAAGCGTTTAAATTTTGTATTAGTTTATTAGTTTGGTTTTCGTTCTTTGAGATTTAATCCCAATTATGCGGCTGTCCCAATTAAGCGGAATCCACTGTATACTAAGGTAAAAGTGATTAATTGATGATTATGCATAATCGCCAGTTATTATGCATAATCACCAGTCGTCTTGGTAAGTTTGATAAATTTAACTAAATTTCTCACTTTTACTGGTGATATTTCATAATTTCCAAATGATGTCAGTAAATTTGATAAATATGCCAGAATTTCTCACTTTTACCAGCAATTATGGATAATTCTCAAATGAATTTTTGTAAGTTTGATATACAGGGTGTAAATTATCTCCTTCAAAAAAACTACACTACGTTGTAGACGAAATTCAGGCGATTAAAATGATATAAGACACTTGGGGTTGCAAACCTCAAGAAACATTGTAAATTGAACCTCAAACTAAGCTGAATGGCGTGGCGCAGCGTAGCACGAGCCGAGTGTGGGCGACTGTGTTCATGCGAGGCGACCCGGCGCGACCTGGCTAGTTTCGCCGCTTCCCACTACCTCATCCCGAAGATGTCCGCCTCCAACGTGACGTACTGTGCTCTCGCGCTGGGGTCGGTAGCACGAGCAGTACCAACTTTGTTTATTACCGATCGCATTTGCATGTTTTTCATCAAAAAGTATCGAGGAAATGAACAAATACCGGTAGTTCAATTAGCTTTTGGCATACTGTCATTTTGTTATGTCTGTGTTTACAGTTTGTTTTGTTTATGGCTATTTACAAGTTGAGAAAATTTACTTTTCTTGGGTTATGTTTACCTACGACACAGCAATAAACATCATTCAAAATTACGTTGCACATTGGTTTACTGTAAAAAAAAATAAATAAATAAAACACAGACATAACAAAATGACAGTACGCCAAAAGCAATTTGAACTACCGGTATTTGTTCATTTCCTCGATACTTTTTGATGAAAAACATGCAAATGCTATCGGTAATAAACAAGGTTGGTACTGCTCGTGCTACCGACTCCAGCGCGAGAGCAGAGTACGTCACGTTGGAGGCGGACATCTTCGGGATGAGGTAGTGGGAAGCGGCGGAACCAGCCAGGCCGCGCCGGGTCGCCTCGCGCGAACACAGTCGCCCACACTCGGCTCGTGCTACGCTGCGCCACGCCATTCAGCTTAGTTTGAGGTTCAATTTACGACGTTTCTTGAGGTTTGCGACCCCAAGTGTCTTATATCATTTTAATCGCCTGAATTTCGTCTACATCGTAGTGTAGTTTTTTTGAAGGAGATAATTTACACCCTGTATATTGCTGAATATATTAATTTTAAAGTGATTTTTGTATAATTTTCAAAATGTAGTTCATAAATTTGATAAATAATATGAAATTTCCCACCTTTTGTTGTTTTAATTAATAATTTAATTATAGGGTTATTGTTATTTCACTTTTTAAACACCTCTTAGCACTTATTCACCTTTAACTTTGATTATCTCTAACCATTTTAGTACTTTTTCAATGTCTCTTCTACACCCTCCTTGCCAAATCCCTCTCTCTTTTCAAAGATGCTTTCCAGAGTCTTGAGGATACAAATTTGGATGTACCCTTCTACATTTAGGGGCAAATCGATAGCTCTGATATGATTTTTATGGTAAGTTGTTGCACTATCAATTCTAGAAAATTAAAAAATAATAAACCAAAACTGCATATAATATTTACGTAACAATTCTAGAAAACAGCACTAGATTGCAGTTCAACATAAAATAACTAATACTTTATTAACGTTTTCGACCTTTCGGCCATCTTCAGATAAAGAATTAAATATTCAAAAAAATCATCCCAAGCAGGGCTGGCTTAATGCAGTAAGCAGACAATGCACTGCAGAGGGTGCCAAAATTATCATTTTCTCAATATTTTAAAGGCACTAAGCAATAGTATATCTAGAATCTTTGATATCTGGGGCTGCAATTTTTGGCTTCCTCTCTCCCTCCAAAAAAACACATCTGTTTAATTTTCAACACATTTTATTTTACATTCTGCAACACTTAACATTTATGAAATGTTCAACAAAATTTGCACGTTTTGATTTGAATTTGAATTAACTATCTATATATTGTATATGTATATTGTATTTAGCATCAAATTTTTAAAAAATATATATGAATACCAATAATAATAAATAACTTTTAAGAATTGAAAGTGATACAAAATTTTTATACAAATATCTGATGAATAGTAATGATATTCCATGCTCTTGGCTTCCCAGGGTGGACTGCCTCCTTCATTCCCCTCTGGCACTGAGTAGAAAGCTGCTTTGGGGTGCTGGGACCCCTAGAGCCTGTACTGATCCCAAGTCATAACATAGGGAATTGTCTTTACTTGGCACTTATACATCATGCTCAGTTCATTTGCCATTAATTCATATTTCCTCAAGTTTTCATTTTCAGCCATTGTTAACAAATCTTGATTTGTGATTCCAATCTCAATAAGCCATATAAACTTTCTTTTGTAATGTATAAATAAACTTCCACTTGTATTAATGGTATAACAATAAATAAATAAGCCTTTTTTTGAAGTGGAAAAAAGAGAGAGATAATTTATTACGGAAGTACTTTCGACTTCAGTAAGTCATCGTCAGCCGTACATAAAATTTATAATTCGAATCAAATATATGAAATAAATTTATCATTTGTACCAAAATAGTTGGCGATTGTGCATAATATCTGCTGATTATGTATAATCATTGGATTAATCACTTTTACTGTAACATATACATTGATAAAATAGCTAGATACAATTAATAAATATACTATGTACAGATATAAAATTTATGGCATAAATTTATCTATCATAAATTGTTTAATAAATTTTTTATTTGCATTTCATAAAAATTCATCCTAAATAAAAAGACTTTCTCTGAACTGTAAAAATTGGAGATCTAGTGTATTATGTTTCAAACAATATAATCAATATGTTTCAAACAATATAATCAATTATCTAATGTGCATTCTAATTTTATATTTTAATGTAATGAATTTGAATTTATTTCTGAAATAAAAAAAATTTACAGAAATCAAGAATATGTTTTAAAATCAGTATTTATAATTAAACATTTAAAAATTAGCCAGCAATTGGATAGAAAATTAAATATCTAAAGAGTTTTGTTTAATTTAATACCATAACCAATACTTATATTTCCCTTTTGATTATGAAATTTGAAATCAATAAATTTAAATGAATTTATGTTAATTGCATTGGTTTTGCTAATAATGGATTCAAAATCATAATTTATTACACACCAAAGAATTTTAACTTTTGGTAATTATAGTGGAGAACTGATTTTTATATAAAGTTTGAAAATTTTTATTTTGATGTATTTTCTTAAAATTTTTTAACATTTTATTTTTAATGAATATTTTCTTAAAATATGAAAGAAATCATATTAGAAAATAAGAAAATTTTAAAATTTTATTATTTTTCTTTTTGAAAAAATTATGTAATTTCATGAAAATATGTACCTTAAATGAACATTTATAGTTTTCAAAAGATTTCAGAAATTATATAAAATCATTAACAAGAAAATAAGCAAGCTTTTATGAAACCTAAATAAATTTTAAGAAAGCTGATTAATGTTTGAATTGTTATGAAATCCATTATAAAATCTCATTATGAAATTATATATTAAATCGGGTGGGCAAAAGACAGCTTGTGAAGGCATCTTGTACGGCCCACCGCATAAATTAGAACACATTACGTTTTCAAGCCCACATGCATAAAATTCTGGTCGAAAAGAAAAAATAAAATAATGGATATTTTGTACAGAATACATGTACATTAGAGAGATTATTCCAAATTTTGATGATGTAATTAACCATGAACATAGTAAATTTCACCATTCACATTAAGTTGTAAATTTGTTTTTGCAAAATTAATTATATAGATATCTAATATTTTGTAACATTCTGATGTAATAGGTTATTAGCAATCAATCAGTTTAATAAAATACTTATGTTTTTAAAGAAAATTGTCTGAATTTATTAATTCGTAATACAAATTATTTTCTATATGTTTCTATTGAAAAAAATAGTTTCTATGGATGATTTTGAATTCTGCATACAAACAAAAACTAAGAAAATAATACAAGAAAAGTATACACTTTTAAATAATATTGATACACAAATGTATTCTTTGTGTAAGTATCACAAAAGTGGTTACATATGTTAACGAGATTGACAAGAACGTGTTGCAAATAAATTGGTGCAACCATTATTTTTGTCCCATATAATGGTGAGAATCAATCTTCCTTGAACCTGAGTAGTCATTTAAAGTCAAAGTAATTTTTATTAATTATTAATGATTACCTAATGTTATCATTAATATTTTCATTACATTAATTAATAATTACATAATTATGGTGCTCTAAGGTTAAATTCGCCCATAGGTACTTTTCAATTTTTATATGGCCCACTTGAAAATTGTTTATCCGGTGCGGCAGAAAATAATTGCCCACCCCTGTATTAAATTCTCAACATTACTATTAAATTATTATATAGTTTTTATTAGGAAAGAAAGTGTTTTATTATTAGTATATTCCAATTATAGATGTTAAGCTTCAATATAAATCATTTATTTTTAGATTTTTTTTCCCATAAATGCAATGTGAAAATCGGAGATGGTTCTAGGCAATTATTTTGTTTTGAACACAAAAAAAAATATATTTAACCATATAAAAAATTTACAAAAAATATGAAATTTCTATTATTAATAAAATATCCCTAGTATTATTGCGATATCTAATTGACAATATGAGATGGAAAATTAGACAAAATGTTATTTCTAATTAAGAATATTTGATTAATTATTTTCAAATTATAGTTATTTTTATAGTTTAGCAGTTGAATTTTATTCTGTTCAGCTTTTATTTCACATACTGGCAAAATTTAAACAGTAAAATATCTAAAGTTACATAAAGTTTGGATTAATATTTTAGAAATGGTTATATTCACTGATGTCTGCTGGTTTATTGTTCCAAATAAATGTAAAAAAAAAGTGTGTCTCAAGTTTCAATATTATTGACATTTCAAACTTATCTGTGGAAAGACTGAAGAGAAAAATTGCTCACTTTGAAGTTGCATTATATGAAAATGTAAAGAATTTTTCAATTATATCCAATTATAAGTTATATTATTCTGACTACTTAAGAAATGTATATTTGAATTAGCATTGATTGGACAATATTCCTATGTAAATAACTCTATCAGAGCAATTCTAGATTTGATAGAAATTTGATAGTTGCTAGATAATTCTGAAGAAAAATATAGTAATACTCTGAAGTTACGTGATTGGTGGGACCGACGAAAATCGCATAAGTAGAGGGAAAATTTGCATATAAATACATATAAATTTGGTTTAATTGGGACCAAGGACTAACAAAAACATTAATTTAGAAGAAAAATATTTAATAAAATTGCAGTTCTTTATATATATTAATACAAAATATTAAAAAAATAAATGAGTTACATAAAAAATTATTAACTTTTACTTAATTATCACACCATAATTTCAGCATTTTTTCCATCTCAGCAATAATATCATGACGCATACGAATTATGCTTGAGTTCAAGGATTGACCATTTTTCACTGTATTGAGAATTCTGTCATTATCTTTTATGATTTGTTGCTCAAACTTATTTGCCAATTCCAAATTTTCATTCTGTTATCAAAATCCTTGATAGTGTTAAGTTTACATTCAAAAGATATCATTTTCATTTTCTTACTAGGTGCAGGAAAATCAGATTTACTTTGTTTGGACGACATAGCTTTTTAAGGGTTTAGGAAATGTATAACAAAACAATCTTAACTTTTGTCGATTGTAGAATGGTAATCGTGCATGTAAAGTTCATGCAAAACGCATCCAATGTGTATCACAGCAAGATAGTGTGCAGCAGTGTTGCCAAACGAAAACATCAAGAATTGCATAACTCCGAGTTCGTGTAAGTCAGGGTATTATTGTAATTGTATAGAAGTTAAAGAGATTTTAAATTTATATTAAATTATTATTGTGAGAATTGACTTAGATGTTTTTTCATTGGTATTTGTTTTCCCTAAATAATATTTATCTAACTTATTTACATTTTCCAATTGATTCTATTTGGAATATGTAAATAAGTTATACAAGATAATATAATGTAATAAAAGTTATATAAGGTAAATATTATTTAGCATTGCATTTTCAATTGCAATCAGTTGGAAAATACAAATAAGTTATATTACTTGTAAATGATTGTAGTTGGATTTAAGTTTATTAAAACTTCATTGTGAATTTATTATTATTATTGAAAAGAATCCATTCTTACCAGACATCTACTGTGAAAATGTATATTGTAAATTTAATATATCAGACTCAAATTATTATTGTTATGTAAATTTTTATATTTCATATGTAATAACATTTTTATTCTTGTATAATATTTTAATTATATTGTGTTTTAATTATTCATCATGTAATTATATATCATGTTGCATTTGTATTATTTTTATTAGTTTTATACTTTATCATATATAACTCAATTATTATATAAATTACGAAGTGAATGATTACTATTAGTTTTATGTTATTATAGCAGCGCATGCAGAGATTTACCTTTTTAATTGATATTTTAACCAAGGATAATGATAAGAATAACTCAAAAATATTACTAGTCCTGTTAAATGTAATATTTTCCTATTTCAGAGCTAAGTTTTTATTTGTGAATTAAAAATTTAATACATTGAAATTATAAAATATTTTTCTTTGAAATCATAGTACTATATTTTATAATTTTATTTATTTATCATTATTAAATTTTTAGGTAGAGTTTGAATCACAAGCATTCTGTTGTCGTCTTGGTAAAGAAGCTGGACGTCCTTTTTCAGGAGTGACTGCATGTGTAGATTTTTGTGCTCATGCACATAAAGACTTACATAATATGAATAATGGATGTACTGTAGTAAGTTTTTATCTGATTATTATATTATTAGTATAATAATGTTTTTTCATATATATATATACAGTGTGTCCGTAAAGTCATGGTGCACACAGTACCGTAAAGTCATGGTGACCGGTCACAGGAAATCAACGAAACAAGATAGAAATGTGAAATCTTCACCAAATAAAAGTAAAACTCTCCAAGTTTCCGTAGTATGATGTGCAAGCGTGTGCGCACACAGGTGATGACGCAACACCATGAATTGCGCAGCAGCAGATCAGCCCACGCCCACGCCAGTTGAGATGTGGATGGTACAGAGGAAAGTTCAGTGTGTTCTGTGGCTTGTTAAATTCAAATCCGTGACCAAAGTGCAACGTGAATATCATCATGTGTACAACGAAGCGCCACCACATAGGAATAACATTACTTGGTGCGATAAGCAGTTGAAGGATACCGGCAGTTTGTTGGACAAACCCTATTATGGTAGGTCATCGGTAAGTGACAAGTCTGTAGAGACTATACGGGAGAGCTACCTAAAGAGCCCTAAAAAATCTGTGCATGCATGTCCTCGACAATTACACCTAAGCAAGACTACGGTACATAAGGTGTTAAAGAAACGTCTACGTTTTTCAGGTTACAAATTGCAGTCGTTGCACGCTATCAAACCAGAGGATAGACCCAAACGATTCGTGTTTGCTACAGATATGCTTCATGAGATCGACAACGATGAACGATTTCTGCAGAAGATTGTGTTTAGCGATGAGGCGACATTCCATGTCTGTAGACATGTTCATCGCCATAACGTCTGAATATGGGCTACTGAAAATCCTCGTGCCTACATTGAGTACGAATGTAACACCCCTAAAGTGAACGTGTGGTGTGGCCTGATGCACGTAAAGTGATAGGCCCATTTTTCTTTACGGAGCAGACTGTGATGGCAAACAACTACCTTGACATGTTGGAATTGTATGCAGTGCCACAATTTCCAGAAGGTGTCATCTTTCAATATGACGGCACTCCTACACACTACGCCACAATTGTTCGTGAGTTTCTGGATACAACATTTCCCCAGCGGTGGATAGGCAGGGGTTCTGTCAAGCCATGGCCATTACGATCTCCGGATCTGACGCCCTTAGACTTTTACTTGTGGGGTTATGTGAAGCAACATGTGTACAGCGAATGTATCAATGACATTAATCATTTAAAACAGAGAATCACAGATGTTATTCACTCTGTTACACCAGACATCCTTAACCGTGTGTGGGAAGAACTTGAAAATCGTTTAGATGTGTGTAGGGCAACAAATGGAAGCCACATTGAACTGCACTGAATAGGTATGAAACTTGGAGAGTTTTCCTTTTATTCGGTGAAGATTTCACATTTCTATCTTGTTTCGTTGATTTCCTATGACCGGTCAAAAGTGCACCATGACTTTACGGTCACACTGTATATATGTATACACACACACATACAACATGCTGAAGGTAGGAACTTATTGGCTTCTCCTTGTGCATTAGGTTACTGTCTTACTAATATGCATTCCTGTTTATCCAGAGTTATCAGAGTTAGAAGCACGATAGTAGAAGAAAGTGGAAAAACTAGTATTGAGCTGTAATAGAGTTCTTCCATCTTTTAAGGAAAACTGACAAGCAATCCATGAAGAGATATCAGCTATGTATGGCAAGGAATATCCATAATATAAGATTTTGAAACAGTAGAAATGGGAATTCAAATATGGTCACATCAGCCTCCATGATGATTCAAGAGAAAGCCATCCAAGGCCTTCTCTTGCAAGGCCATATTGTCTATGTATTGGAACAGGGAAAGAAGTCATATTGACAGATTACTTATAAAAAAAGATTAACAAAACAGGAACTTACCATCAGAACTTGCTGCAAAACTTACAGGATAGTATCAAGCAAAAAAGATGTGGTGCTGCTAGCTGACAATGCATCTACACACAAGCTGCAGAAACAGTCACTTTTCTATGCAAATATGGCTATGAAACCTTGCCCCATCCCATATATTTTCCTGACTTGGAACCTTCAGACTTCTTCTTGTTTCAAAATATGAAAAAATGTTTATAGGGAAGAAGTTTCTTTGATGATGAAGAGGTCATTATTATTGAAGAGAGCTGGTTTGCCTCCATATCTGCCAACTTCTACAAAGATGGGATTAAACAACTGTTCCATAAGTATGTGAAGTGTTTAGGTCTAGGAGATAAACATATAGAGAAGGAAAAGTTCTCTACATGTTTATCTCTATCATGACACTGATGTGCTAGGAATCTGAAATTTGGTCCCCTTTTCTATGGACCAAATTTCAGATTCCTAGCACATCAGTGTCATGATAAGAGTAAGAATTTTTTGGCCTCCTCTACTATATACTTAAATATGTTGAAAAATAATTATTTAAAATTCCTGACGTTTGATATTTTGGAGAACAGATTTTAATATCTGTTATCATTGGATTTTTAATATCATATATATAATTATGGAAATATATTTTATTACATGATGCATGTTAGATTATTTTGTATTTTTTTCATGTTCTTCAAATTGTTAAGAATACAGAAAAAAAAAATTTAAATCTTAAAATTTCCCTGTACAGTGAGTGATCGGTTAACGAACATAATCCGTTCCAAGATAATGTTCGTTACAATCATCGATTTACCATAGGTTTTTATGGGAATTTGATTAATTCATTCCGGAGACCCAAAAAAGACATAAATAAAAAATTATATAATTTTTTATTTATGTTTATTTATATGTAAGACCCAAAAAAAAAAACAGTAAGAAATTATATAATTTTTTATTTATGTTGGACCCAAAAAAACATAAATAAAAAATATATAATTTCTTACTATGTTTATAACCCAAAAAAACATAAATAAAAAATTATATAATTTCTAACTACGTTTATTTATCCAAAAAAATATAAATAAAAAATTATATAATTTCTTATTTATTTATTTATTTATTTGTACCCACACCATCCTACATATAAATGCAAATATGGGCGGCCCTCTATTCTAAAAGATAATAATCATTAAAAGTCCTGGCAGCTCTATTCCAAAATGATCTGAAAGTTTTTTCAAGTCTCTTTGTAGGTAAGAAAATCAAATCAGTTCTACGAGAATTGTACTGAGGTACATTGAAAGATAAATTGTTCATGGGAGATCACCTTTAATGTATTTAGATATAATATTGAGATCGTGCTTTTTTAACAACTCAGAGAAAGAAGGTAAGTCCAGAAAATTGCTGTTTTTATCAGAATGACGACCAGCACAAAAAGAATTGATTTTCCAAATAGTACGTTGCCAAGTGGATTCTAAGGAGTTCAAATAAGAAATAGATCCGGATGAATATAGTTGAATGCCATAAACAAAAAATGATACAAATATGGCGTGAAACCAGGATGTTAAGACATAATTGTCGGAGATTCTAGAAAGATATCTACACGTAAAAGCAGCTTTTCTCTTGATTTGATGCATGACATAGGAGATGTGATAAATATATGATAGACGACAATCAAAGAATATACCTAAGTCTTTATGACAGTCAATTGGAGTAAACGTCCCAACAGTGTTGAGCAAATCATTAGCGGTTTCTCTTATTCTTAACTGAAAAATCATATATTTTGTTTTGGATTCATTGATTAGCAAATTATTGTCACAAAACCATTTTCTCACTTTGATAAAGTCTGACATTAAGATATCTTGATTGGTGTACATGATTTTGAAATCATCGGCATAAGCCAGAATTGTAGATTGAACACTAATAGCAAAAGCTTTGTTTACATAGCAAATGAATAGAAAAGCACTTAATGCAGATCTCTGTGGTATACCCAGCATAGGAACAAATTCGAGCATATCAGCATTCGAATTTGAGATTTGATATTTTCTGTTTTTAAGGTAAAATATAATCCAATAAATGAAAAAGTAATCAAAAGCAAATTCATAATTCATCTTCTGGTATAAAGCATATATGTCTATTGAATCAAAAGCAGCAGAGATATCGAGAAATAAGACATGCGTGCTTAAATGATTTTCCCAGTTTCTATAAATGTTTTCAGTAAACTGTATCAAGTTGGATGTCATGGATCTGTTTCATTGCATAGTGTTGATTGTCAGAGATTTTATTCTTGGCACAATGATATAAATAATTTAACACTATCTTCTCGAAGATTCTAAGTAGACAATCAGAAATACACAAGGGTCTGTAAGAACTTGGTTGCAAAGGATTCTTATGTTTTTTTAAAATAGGCATAATTTTTACATATTTCCATCTGTCAGGAATGTAACCTTGTTCTAAAGTGCAACTGAAAATATAGGCAATATGAGAGGCAATAGGCGGAATAATCTTTTGGTAGAAGATCATGGGTATCTTATCTGCACCGGCAGAAAACTTTTTATTTGAATGAAGGGCCAATAAAACTTCTTTTTCAGAAATTGAAATCTTGATGCAAACAGGTTTGGGGAGAACAAAATCTACCGGATTGTTAGCAGTGAATTTTGAATGTAAAATATTATAAATATCATGGATCAGATCCTTGGATAATGGAGAATTTGGATGTTTTCTAGAATATACTATCTTGTTAAGAACATTCCATAATTTTTTAGGATTGCGTGATAGAGATCTAATATTTTTAGTAATATAAGACTTTTTATCATTTTTGAAGCTCTCAAGCAATCTTCTTTTCAAAGTCAAATATTCAAGTTGATCAGAATATAATCCATGTATCCTCCATCTCTTACGTAATAAATAAACTTTGCGTTGTAACCTTCGACTTGTAGCAGAAACCCAACCAGGAGTAGTTTTAGTAACGTTACCACAAGGAACAAAGCAGTCAATAGATTGATCGAATAGCATGTATAACATATTATAAGTATGATTCAAATCCATATCTGATTTGTAAATGTTTTGCGAGGGAAATAGACATATTTGATGAATTAAGCTTTGTCAATTGCATCTTCTCCATTGACATATATTATGAGTGATAGAGGAAGTAACACATTGGAATAGACAACTCGAAAACAACGTCAAAGGAAGGTGATCTGAAGAGAAGCCTGCAGATTGCACTACGTACGCATCATGAACATTAGTGAAGACAAGGTCTAAGAAATTTTCCCTTCTGGTGGGGAAGTGTACGATTTGATGCAAATTTAAAAAGGAGTAAATCTCATCAAAGAACAATTGTTGATGCTGAAATAAATAAGAATAGTGCGGAAAATCGTTATGCCAAGTGATATTGAAGAAGTTGAAATCGCCACATAAAATTAAGTTTTTATAAGAATTTTTTCTCAATACATCCGCAAGACAGAGAATAGCAGAAGATTTATGATCTATGGAATCTGAAGGAGAAATATATATGCAGGCAACTATCAATTGAAGATAAGGAAATTTAACAACTACAGTATCATTATTCTTGAGAAGAGTTGATGCGGAGGGAAGAGAACCTTTGAAGGCAACAGAGGCACCACCGCCTCTTCTATCTATACGGTGTGTGTCTATTAGTTTGTAAGAATAAGCCTCATACAGACTGTAGAGATCATTGTCATTTTCGGTACACCATGTTTCAGTTATACATATTACTGTAAAAGAAAAAGTGAGAATTGCTTCTAGTTGATCAATTTTATTTCTAACAGATTGTGCTTTTTGATAGAACAGAGAGAAATAATGATCTTGACGATGTTGGGTCTTTGATTGCTATGAGCTAGAGATATTTGAATCAGGCTGCAAAATGTTGAAATTTAATCCAGCTTTATCTTCATCATTATAATGCTCAGCGTCTCTATCAACATCTACATTATGTCTGCGGTACTGCTTTTGAAAGCTGTTGAAAGAAGCATAAAAAGGCTGCAAGACCATGTTAGCTGGCCAAAAAGCTTTGTCTAATTGCAGATGGACACTATCTTTAGGGACAGATATGCAAAATGATGCATAATTTGGATATTTAGTTTTACATTTGAAGATTTTAATCAATAACTTGCTAGCTGTTTTAGAATCAATATAGTTTCTTATTTGTTGCTCAGATGTTTCGGGATGAAGTCTAGATATGAAAATCTTTTCAAATCCGTAGGAAGCAGGCACAACATTAAGCAAAGTATTAGTATTTGCATTAGACAGATTATTTGTTTCACTATTTATATATGTCGGTGAACTAAGGATGTCTTGTACGGATTGTCTAGATGATGAAACAGATTCGTTGCACTTATAGCCGGAATTTTCTTCATCATATACACCTCTATAAGATAATCCTTTATTTACAGCTTTGGCCTATGAAATTTGTGTTGCTGATAAATCGACTTTGTTTTTTGCAGATCCTAATTTCTCTTCAAGAGGAGACGACCTTTTAAAAGATGTTTTTAAATCTGTCCTTAATTCTTTTAAATATTGACTATTTTCATTGAGCAGACATTTCATATTATTGATACTCGAATGAGCATTGTTAAATTCATAGATCATACTACATTTATTTATATGTAATAACAATAATATATACAGATCAATGCTCATTTACATCAACTGCTTAACCATACATACATAATCTTGCATTTTCATCTATATGTTTATTTTCCGATAAGAATCTGTCCAAATATCGATTGCTTTTCTCTCTCTTTCAGGATTTTTCGGAAAGAATTATCGATTGCTTTTTTCTCCTTCCTAATCACTTCCAAAAAATCCTGACTCCTTCCTTCAGGATTTTTCGGAAGTGATTAATAGCATTGTCATGATAGAGATCCCCAAATCTATTGACCTTAACCTGGTATGGATGCCATTCCTGTGTTAGAGATCTCTAATCTTATTGACCTTAACTTGGTATGGGTGCCTGTTGTAGAGATCTTCAAGCCTATTGACCTCAACCTGGTATGGATGCCATTCTAAGACCAAAACCAAGCCTATTGACCTTAACCTGGTATGGATGCCATTCTAACACCAAAAGTCTAAAATCTCTCTCTTACCTTCTTTAATAAATCTTTGATTTGTTTTAATAATCAACCTGGTATGGGTGCCATTCTAAGACCAAAAAATTGTAAAATTAACCTGGTATGAGTGCCATTCTAAGACCAAAAAATTGTAAAATCTCTCTTTATCTTCTTTAATAAATCTTTGATTTGTTTTACTTTATCTCTGAGTACATTTTAATCGGGAAAAACTACTGTTCTTCCATCCTTACCCATATGTCCACGAATGCGCAAGGCCTAAGCCTGTCATTCCGTTAGATTAGTTAAGCCGAAATATCCACAAGGCCTAAGCCTGTCATTCCGTTAGGTTAGTTAATCCGAACTATCCTCATATGGAATATTTTTATCTGGTGGCGGCTACTTATAGAGCCGCTATCATCACAGGCTGACCAACACACATGATGGGGTCAACCGGAAAATTGAAGGATGGGTTTCAACGAGCCAAGCCCAGATCCCTTCTGAAAAATTGGAGGAGTGGGACTCCTGGATCCTCCAGAATGGTAAGCTACAGCTTTACCATGCATCCATCCAGCTGACCTGTCATTCCGACAGTTCGTGGGTCCCACAGTTTGTTCTGTGAAGTGTTCCCTTATCTGAACATGTGTTTGTTAACCGAACACATGTTCCGATCATTCGAAAAAGTGTTTGTTATCCGATTTGTTCGTTATTCGAACTGTTCGTTAACCGATCACCCACTGTATTAGGAATCTTTATACAGACAGTCTTTGACTTATGTTAAGAATTAGTTCAAACTATCAAGATTTTAAGTTGGAAATATTTTATATTTATTGATTATCTACTATTGTTATTCATATAGCACAATACAATATTTTAGTTCTTAATGAACACAAAATTAAAGAAACCAGATATAAAATGGACACTGCTAGTATATCAAAAATATAATGATGGATTTTATACACATTTCTTGCATTGCCCAATCACGGAGTTTATTAGTTGGCAATATAGAGGAAGATAAAAAGGAACATCAGAGAAAGTATATTATAAGACAAAAAATCAATTAACATTTCAGACTGTAAAAATACTTAGATAGACTTTTAGCAAATATATCTGCACAATTTGAGGGAAATCTTATCACCAAATAAAGATGATAATTGAAATCCTAGAAACTACTTTATGCAATGTAAAGTGAATTTAAATAAGCCTACTAGGGATATTAACATTATCACTATTTTGATCAATTAAAATAAATAAATAAGAACAAAAAAAGAAAAATTCATTAACATACAAGGAAGTCATTAAATTACTCATGAGCTATAACATTCTGTAATGAAATTCCATGTGATAAAAATAAAAGTTTTTGTAAAATGTATAATTACACTATACTAATGCTGAAAATTTATAGTTTTATGGCATTAATACAATAATTTTGATAGATGATAAAAAATAAATAAAAATTAAATAGATAACTTCTAATAGTATCATGTTGAACATTCTACAAAACTCCTTTCTAAAATGTATAAATACATAATATTGGTATCAGAACTTAGGTAGTCTGTAGTATTAATATAGCATTAATGATTGAATGCAATTTTAAAAATGTTAAGAGCATATGTTTTTTTATTTTTCTTGAACAGAAATGGTTAAATTATTACTAGAAATGTTATTAATGGAATAAACTTTTCAAATAATGTATTTGATGCACAAAACAAGTGTTCACAAGATAATTAATATTGGAATCTGATACTTAAATAGATACATGACAGATTGGAAAGTCAATAAATAACAAGAATTTACTAAATAATTAATATAAAAAATGAAAGATTATAATATTTCAAATTCACCTACTGTATATAACAAATATATCTTCAGAGATAAACCTGAAGATAATGTGGAATTCCATCCGTCCTTGTCCCCTTTTCCTCATGAACTCATCTGATTTTCAAAATCATCTGGAATTGAACTTGAATCCCCAAGGTGGTAAGCAATTACTTTACTACATTTTAATAAATCAAAAAAATATTTCTAGTGAATATGCTATGGAAATAGCCAAGTTCAGAATATTGTAAGATTGGAATATCATAAGTTGAATGATTGTAACTCAAAGACTACCTTTATATTTCACAATTGGACCAGTTAGAAGTTTCTTATCTCGCAGATTTGAATAAAAAGTTCTGATTATAAAGTGAGTGTTTTTTGGTATAATCTTTGCTATCTTGAAATAATGTCAACCAAAGCTGATGTAGACCAGTTGACAGTGGTCGAAAACGTTTCTTTGTGTATTAAAGATTTATTTCTGCCTAGTGTTGTACTGCTCAATTTTTCTTTTATGTTATAATATATTAAGTAACTGTCAGTTTTACATTTTATTTATTTCTAGAACATTCTACTATCAAAATGTTTAAAATTCTTGAATAATTTTTCAAATTTTCTAAAATTTGAAAATGAAATGGCACATTTATAATTACAATCCACCAAAAGTAAAATAGAGTTCTCTAGTTATAAATATTCTGGTGATGAACAACAAATATTCATAACAAGAATATTTGTAATTTGAACAATAGCCATATATATTTTAATTTATAATCAATATTTAATATTTATATATTTTTTTATAA